>JAXCGZ010015428.1:12500-15000 GCA_037179515.1 Halocaridina rubra | reverse complement strand
CGTACTCCTAATTGTCACGAACGTGCAGCAAACATTCTCGACCTATTTCTTACTTCTAACCCTTCAAACTACTTTTATTCTGTGCTTTCCCCTCTTGGAAAATCTGACCACTCTCTGATCTCAATCTCTTCCATTTTCGCCTGCCCTCCACCAATCCTTCCTACTCAGCGCTGCTTTGGCACTTTGAGCATACCCAACATGAAAATTTGCGTAAGTTCCTCTTTGACTCCCGATGGGATGTCTACTGCTTTCGGTCCTGCAATCCTGATAAGGTAGCTCTAAAATTTGACGAGATCATGACCTCGTGAATGGAGGTGTACATCCCCTCTTCTACATAAACTTTCTCTCCCACTAAACCTTGGTTTGACCATGCCATCTCCATGGCTATCCAGGCCAGGAATTGAGAACATCAATCTTACCAAGCCTCTCCTTCCAATTTAACTCGCTCTGCTTTTATTGTTGCTAGGAATCGCTGTACTGCTCAGATTCGAAGGTCTTAGGCTTCCTTTATAAGAAGGATTTTAGCATTTAATTCAATTCCCATTTAATTCAATTCCCCCCTCTCATTCTTTCTGATGGTTCTATAGAATGCTCTTGCACTGACAAAGCCACTCTCTTTTGCTCTCATTTTTCTGCCAACTCTTCTATAAATGATTCTAGCGCACTTGTTCCGCAATCTTTACACCTCTCTAAGCCTATGCCCTCCTTTATCCTTTCTTCATGCAAAGTTCATAAAGTTCTTTGCTCCCTAAAGACGAACAAGGCATCTGGTACTCGATGGCATCCCTGCAAAGTTCCTTAAGAAGTTTGCAGATGAACTGGCTTCAGTGCTTTGCCGTCTTTTTCGTCTCATTCTGTCAACCAGTATCTATCCTTCATCTTGGAAGCATGCTCTAGTTCTACCTGTTCCTAAGAAGGGTGACTGCTCTATTCCTTCAAACCACCGACATATTACCCTAGCCTCCTCTATTGCTAAAGTTTTTTAACCTTTGCTCAATGTTCACTTCCTGAAACGCCTTAAATCTAACTCACTTATCTCCGATCACCAGTACGGGTTCCGCAAGGCAAGATCCACTGGTGATCTCCTGTCCTATCTTACTCATGTATGGTCATCTTCTCTTGGGAATTTTGGGAAATCCTTTGTCGTCACCCTTGATATCTCTAAGGCTTTTTACAGAGTCTGGCACAAGGCTCTGTTAGTCATACTCCCTGCCTATGGCTTTACTCCATCATTCTGTTGTCTGATTTCCAGTTTTCTTCCTGACCGTTTTATATCTGTAGTTGTTGATGGTGCGACATCTAGCCCTTTCTCTGTTACCTGTGGTGTTCCACAGGGCTCTGTTCCTTCACCAACTCTATTCCTTCTCTTCATCAATGATCTTCTACAATCCCCATCTTCCTCTCTTCTTCATGCCTTTGCTGATGATTATACCCTTCACTTTCCCTAAGCCTTTTCTTCACAACCTTCATCTGCTACTCGTAATCAGTCTCATATGACTCTTTCTTCTACTCTCAACTACGATTTGCATAGGGTATCTGAGTGGGACACTCAAAATTTAGTTAAATTTAATGCCTCCAAGACACAGTTTCCGGCTATCTTTTTATCTTCTTCTCCTGATAACCCTATTGTCTTCGAAACTAATGAAATTTACCCTTTTAATTCTACCAACATGTCTTAAAGGAATCACATAATCCAAATTTCTAAATCTTCATTAAAAAAATTGTGGGTTTCGTTTCGTTTTCGTCATTACTTTTCCTCTTTACAGCTACTTAATATGTCTTATCTGTCCCTGCTTAGCATAATGCTCATACATCTGGGGTGCATCTTCTTATACTTATCTCCTTGAAAGGGTAAAATTTAAGGCAGTCAGACTCATTAATGATCCTTGTCTTACTTCTAATCTGGATTCTCTCTCTCCTCGCCGTAAGGGATCTTCCCTTTCTCATTTCTATCGCTACTACTTCCATCAGTGCTGGGATGAGTTGGCAAGTTGTACCCCCCCCCCACTGCTGAGGCCGCGTAACACTAGCAAACCGACCTCATATCACTGGTACTGTGTGGAGATTTATAACTCACGGATTGGTAGGTGCAGTGACTGCTTCTTCCCATCTACCTCCAGACTTTAAAACTCTCTTCCTCCTTCTGTCTTTCCTAATTCTTATGAACTATCATACTTAAAAAAGCAGAACTATCGTCATCTCAGGGACTAGTCCTCCATATCTCTTGGTCTTCTGTACTTTGACGGTTTTGTCAGTCTGTCGTTTTTCTTTCTGTGATATTACCTCATCTTTGCCTTGTCCTTAACCTTTTTCTTTTCCTTCGTGTTGGTGTTTTCTCGTGCCCGGGCCTTTAATGATTTGGCCAGTTTTTGCGTGTCCCGGTGTCATACTCATAAAGAAAAAATTATATATATATATATATATATATATATATATATATATATATATATATATATATATATATATATATATATATATATATATATATATATATATATAT
>JAXCGZ010015428.1:5000-10000 GCA_037179515.1 Halocaridina rubra | reverse complement strand
ATATATATATATATATATATATATATATATATATATATATATATATATATATATATATAACCAATTAAGTACATTACATATGTGAAAACATGTATGTTTTTTTTTTTTTTTTTACCCCGACCTGGACCCGAACCTAGGGCTTATGATTATTAGGTCAAGGCGCTACCACTACACCACAGAAGGTTAAAAGGATCCTAACCTTATAGCTTATATCTGCTATACTTAGGAATGAACGAATTCTAACTGAATGCCACTATGTTCATATTACAGATTCCCCAACCTCACTCGTGGCTTCATTTCAGCATTTAATTCAATTCCCAATGTCATTCGGGCCATGAAATAACCAATTAAACATATTACATTTGTGAAAACATGAATCATTCTTTACCCCGACCAGGACTCGAACCTAGGACTTATGATTAATAAGTCAAGGCGCTACCACTACACCACAGAAGGTTAAAAGGAATCCAACCTTATAGCTTATATCTGCTATGCTTAGGAATGAACGCATTCTAACTGAATGCCACTATGTTCATATTACAGACTCCCCAACCTCACTCGTGGCTTCATTTTAGCATTTAATTCAAATCCCAATCTAACTTGGGCCATGAAATAACCAATTAAGCATATTACATATGTGAAAGCATGAATCATTTTTTATCCCAACCGGGACTCGAACCTAGGACTTATGATTACTAAGTCAAGGCGCTACCACTACACCACAGAAGGTTAAAAGGAATCCAACCTTATAGCTTATATCTGCTATACTTTGGAATGAACGCATTCTAACTGAATGCCACTATATTCATATTACAGATTCCCCAACCTCACTCGTGGCTTCATTTTAGCATTTAATTCAATTCCCAATCTCATTTGGGCCATGAAATGACCAATTAAGCACATTACATATGTGAAAACATGAATCATTTTTTACCCCGACTGGGACTCGAACCTAGGACTTATGATTACTAAGTCAAGGCGCTACCACTACACCACAAAAGGTTAAAAGGAATCCAACCTTATAGCTTATATCTGCTATACTTAGGAATGAACGCATTCTAACTGAATGCCACTATGTTCATATTACAGATTCCCCAACCTCACTAGTGGCCCAATCTTAATCGGGCCATGAAATTACCAAATAAGCACATTACATATGTGAAAACATGAATCATTCTTTACCCCTACTGGGACTCGAACCAAGGACTTATGATTACTAAGTCAAGGCGCTACCACTACACCACAGAAGGTTAAAAGGAATCCAACCTTATAGCTTATATCTGCTATACTTAGGAATGAATGCATTCTAACTGAATTCCATCATGTTCATATTACAGATTCCCCAAACTCACTCGTGGCTTCATTTTAGGATTTAATTCGATTCCCAATCTCACTCGGGCCATGAAATAACCAATTAAGCACATTACATATGTGAAAACATGAATCATTTTTTACCCCAACCGGGACTCGAACATAGGACTTATGATTACTAAGTCAAGGCGCTACCACTACACCACAGAAGGTTAAAAGGAATCCAACCTTATAGCTTATATCTGCTATACTTAGGAATGAACGCATTCTAACTGAATGCCACTATGTTCATATTACAGATTCCCCAACCTCACTCGTGGCTTCATTTTAGCATTTAATTCAATTCCCAATCTCATTCGGGCCATGAAATAACCAATTAAGCACATTACATATGTGAAAACATGAATCATTTTTTACCCCGACAGGGACTCGAACCTAGGACTTATGATTACTAAGTCAAGGCGCTACCACTACACCACAGAAGGTTAAAATCTGTAATATGAACATAGTGGCATTCAGTTAGAATGCGTTCATTCCTAAGCATAGCAGATATAAGCTATAAGGTTGGATTCCTTTTAACCTTCTGTGGTGTAGTGGTAGCGCCTTGTCTTAGTAATCATAAGTCCTAGGTTCTAGTCCCGGTCGGGGTAAAAAATGATTCATGTTTTCACATATGTAATGTGCTTAATTGGTTATTTCATGGCCCGAATGAGATTCGGAATTGAATTAAATGCTAAAATGAAGCCTCGAGTGAGGTTGGGGAATCTGTAATATGAACATAATGGCATTCAGTTAGAATGCGTTCATTCCTAAGTATAGCAGATATAAGCTATAAGGTTGGATTCCTTTTAACCTTCTGTGGTGTAGTGGTAGCGCCTTGACTTAGTAATCATAAGTCCTAGGTTCGAGTCTCGGTCGGGGAAAAAAAAAATAATTCATGATTCACATATGTATTGTGCTTAATTGGTTATTTCGTGGCCCGAATGAGATTGGGAATTGAATTAAATGCTAAAATGAAGCCACGAGTGAGGTTGGGGAATCTGTAATATGAACATTGTGGCATTCAGTTAGAATGCGTTCATTCCTAAGTATAGCAGATATAAGCTATAAGGTTGGATTCCTTTTAACCTTCTGTGGTGTAGTGGTAGCGCCTTGACTTAGTAATCATAAGTCCTAGGTTCGAGTCCCGGTCGGGGTAAAAAATGATTCATGTTTTCACATATGTAATGTGCTTAATTGGTTATTTCATTGCCCGAATGAGATTTGGAATTGAATTAAATGCGAAAATGAAGCCAAGAGTGAGGTTGGGGAATCTGTAATATGTACATAGTGGCATTCAGTTAGAATGCTTTCATTCCTAAGTATAGCAGATATAATCTATAAGGTTGGATTCCTTTTAACCTTCTGTGGTGTAGTGGTAGTGCCTTGACTTATTAATCATAAGTCCTAGGTTCGAGTCCCGGTCGGGGTAAAAAATGATTCATGTTTTCACATATGTAATGTGCTTAATTGGTTATTTCATTGCCCGAATGAGATTGGGAATTGAATTAAATGCGAAAATGAAGCCACGAGTGAGGTTGGGGAATCTGTAATATGAACTTAGTGGCATTCAGTTAGAATGCATTCATTCCTAAGTATAGCAGATATAAGCTTTAAGATTGGATTCCTTTTAACCTTCTGTGGTGTTGTGGTAGCGCCTTGATTTAGTAATCATAAGTCCTAGGTACGAGTCTTGGTAGGGGTAAAAAATGATTCATATATATATATATATATATATATATATATATATATATATATATATATATATATATATATATATATATATATATATATATATATATATATATATATATATATATATATATATATAACCAAGCAAGCACATTACATATGTGAAAACATGAATCATTTTTTACCCCGACCAGGACTCGAACCTAGGACTTATAATTACTAAGTCAAGGCGCTACCAACTACACACCACAGAAGGTTAAAAGGAATCCAACCTTATAGCTTATATCTGCTATACTTGGCGATGAACGCATTCTATCTGAATGCCATTATGTTCATATTACAGATTCCCCAACCTCACTCGTGGCTTAATTTTAGCATTTAATTCAATTCCCAATCTCATTCGGGTCATACAATAACCAAGCAAGCACATTACATATGTGAAAACATGAATCATTATTTACCCCGACCGGGACTCGAACCTAGGACTTATAATTACTAAGTCAAGGCGCTACCAACTACAAACCACAGAAGGTTAAAAGGAATCCAACCTTATAGCTTATATCTGCTATACTTGGGGATGAACGCATTCTATCTGAATGCCACTATATTCATAATGATTACAGATTCCCCAACCTCATTCGTGGCTTCATTTTAGCATTTAATTCAATTCCCAATCTCATTCGGGTCATACAATAACCAAGCAAGCACATTACATATGTGAAAACATGAATCATTTTTTACCCCGACCGGGACTCGAACCTAGAACTTATAATTACTAAGACAAGGCGCTACCAACTATACACCACAGAAGGTTAAAGGAATCAAACCTTATAGCTTATATCTGCTATACTTGGGGATGAACGCATTCTATCTGAATGCCACTATGTTCATATTACAGATTCCCCAACCTCACTCGTGGCTTCATTTTAGGATTTAATTCAATTCCCAATCTCAATAGGGTCATAAAATAACCAAGGAAGCAAATTACATATGTGAAAACATGAATTATTTTTTATCCCAGATAGAATGCGTTCATCCCCAAGTATAGCAGATAAAAGCTATAAGTTTGGATTCCTTTTAACCTTCTGTGGTGTGTAGTTAGTAGCGCCTTGATTTAGTAATTATAAATCCTAGGTTCGAGTCCTGGTCGGGGTAAAAAACGATTCATGTTTTCACAAATGTAATGTGCTTGCTTGGTTATTGTATGAACCGAATGAGATTGGGAATTGAATTAAATGCTAAAATGAAGCCACGAGTGAGGTTGGGGTATCTGTAATATGAACATATTGGCATTCAGATAGAATGCGTTCATCCCCAAGTATAGCAGATATAAGCTATAAGATTGGATTGCTTTTAACCTTCTGTGGTGTGTAGTTGGTAGCTCCTTGACTTAGTAATTATAAGTCCTAGGTTCGAGTCCCGGTCGGGGTAAAAAAATAAGCAAATTACATATGTGAAAACATGAATCATTCTTTACTCTGACTGGGACTCGAACCTAGGACTTATGTTTACTAAGTCAAGGCACTACCACTACACCACAGAAGGTTAAAAGGAATCCAACCTTATAGCTTATATCTGCTATACTTAGGAATGAACTCATTCTAACTGAATGCCACTATGTTCATATTACAGATTCCCCAACCTCACTCGTGGCTTCATTTTAGCATTTAATTCAATTCCAAATCTTATTCGGGCCATGAAATTACCAAATAAGCACATTACATATGTGAAAACATGAATCATTCTTTACCCCGACCGGGACTCGAACCTAGGATTTATGATTACTAAGTCAAGGCGCTACCACTACACCACTGAAGGTTAAAAGGAATCCAACCTTGGGAATTGAATTAAATGCTAAAATGAAGCCAAGAGTGAGGTTGGGGAATCTGTAATATGAACATTGTTGCATTTAATTAGAATGCGTTTATTCCTAAGTATAGCAGATATAAGCTATAAGG
>JAXCGZ010015427.1:77500-82989 GCA_037179515.1 Halocaridina rubra | reverse complement strand
CTAATTGTAATTAGAAAAATACCTGAACTTACACTTTGTAATTACCTAATTGTAATTAGAAAAATACCTGAACTTACACTTTATAATTACCTAATTGTAATTAGAAAAATACCTGAACTTACACTTTGTAATTACCTAATTGTAATTAGAAAAATACCCGAACTTACACTTTGTAATTACCTAATTGTAATTAAAAGAATACCTGAACTTACACTTTATAATTACCTAATTGTAATTAGAAAAATACCTGAACTTACACTTTGTAATTACCTAATAGTAATTCGAAAAATACCTGAACTTACTCTTTGTAATTACCTAATTGTAATTACCTAATTATGTTTACGGAAAGAGCCCCAAGCTCGTAACTTCCCTTCTCCTGATCGGTTTCATGACATTTATCATACTTGTCCTTAAAAGTATGGATTGAGTTAGCATTAACTACCTCCTCGCTTAGCGAATTCCAATTATCAACTACTCTTACACTAAAAAAGTACCTCCTTACATATTGCAAAGAAATTTTCTTACGAAGCTTCAAACTAAAGATGCAAACGAATAAGCTATTATACATACCGAATTATAACACGTCCTTGTATATGCATATTTATAGCTGGCACAGAGTGGCATCTATAAGGCACTGTGGGATGGTCACTCCTATCGCATAACAGACTGCTATACCTATCGCGAAGACATTAAGATCGGGACGTACGCTGCTGTCTGTGATAAAATGACAATGAAAAAGGTAATGTCGTATGCGAAGGGTCAAGTTTACCGGCTTAAGTGTCCAAAATTAGCAAGTGCCAGAAGACGCTGTTCAAAGATTCGCAATTTTAGAACACTTGATATCTCGGTAACCACTTTTTATTTTCCCCCTAAAAAAAAAAAAAAAAAAAAAAAAAAAAAGCGGCTATCGAGATATCGAAGCTTGAAAGTTGCGAAGCTTTAAAAGCTTTTTTGGACATTCTGTAGATTTGGTACCTCATGTCAGTTTATAACTAGGCACCTCATATATATTTCGCTGTAGGGATACACTTATTTACTATAGTCTAATAATTTCTATCCAATTTTTTTATTAATTTCCTGGCATTATTAAGCTTCCTAAAGTGATGTTAGCTCCTTTGTGTTCCCCTGCGGTTCGTAAAAGTCAACTAAATGGGACGAAGAGAGGGTACTAGGAATCCCCTTCTTTCTATATCCCCCCCAGAGAGTGGTGATTCCTGAAGGTGTAAATCCTTTAAGGAAATAAATGGGCTGCATATGACACTAATGTTTTTTTGATATTGATACGAAACAGTGCCACTCTTCGTAGTCACCATGGCTCAAACGGTAGCGTCCGCGACTCTAAGGCGTCAGGTCGAGGGTTCGCGCCCCGTCACGGTCTGAGGTTAGCAAGGGCATGCAATCAGGGTAACGATTACATCTGCCAAAACAAGTCCTTCGCAAGAAGGCAACCGCCCTAGCCCTGGTTGAAAAGTTAGTCCGTGACGTAAAACCGGAACAGAACGAAAAAGTGTCACTTTTATGAGAGAGGCTCCGTCCTATACTCAGAGGTCAAAGCATCAAGTTTTATTATTCTCACTGCAAGAGGTAGTATAAATACCTTGTTACAGCGTGGCTTAGGTAAAACGTAGAATTAGCTAAGCATTTTATATTTAGATAATGACAGCATTTATAGTATTCAGTTTCAATGTACTTGCCTCTCTTTTAGAAGACTGCTAACATCTCCACACCTCTGAGTCTTTTCATATCAAAATAATAACAACTTTTATAGCTTTTAAGTTTTCATGCAAATGCCGCCGTTTAAGAAGACTGCTAACATCTCCACACCTCTGAGTCTTTTCATATCAAAACAATAGCAACTTTTATAGCTTTTAAGTTTTCATGTAAATGCCGATATTTTAGAAAACTGCTAACATCTTCACACCTCTGAGTCTTTTCATATCAAAATAATAACAACTTTTATGGCTTTTAAGTTTCTATCCAAATGCCACCGTTAAGAAGACTGCTAACATCTCCACACCTCTGAGTCTTTTCATATCCAAATAATAACAGCTTTTATAGCTTTTAAATTTCTATGCAAATGCGCCGTTTAAGAAGACAGCTAACATCTCCAGATCTCTGAGTCTTTTCATATCAAAATAATAACAACTTTTATAGCTTTTGAGTTTTCATGCAAATGCCGCTCTTTTAGAAGACTGTTAACATCTCCACACCTCTGAATCTTTTCATACCAAAATAATAACAACTTTTATAGTTTTTAAATTTTATGCAAATGCCGCTATTTTAGAAGACAGCTAACATCTCCACACCTCTGAGTCTTTTCATTTCAAAATAATAACAGCTTTTATAGCTTTTAAGCTAATATGCAAATGCCACCGTTTAAGAAGACTGCTAACATCTCCAGACCTCTGAGTCTTTTCATATCAAAATAATAACAACTTTTATAGCTTTTGAGTTTTCATGCAAATGCCGCTCTTTTAGAAGACCGCTAACATCTCCAGACCTCTGAGAATTTTAAAATAAAATAAACCATATATGTGAAAGATTCATCTAATATTTGTATCATTTAATGTTGTCCCATTTTTTCTTTAGGTAATGTCTGAAGACTATGGCCAGTCTGGAGAGTGCAATTACTACATGGCCAGAGAGGATTTTAAGGCCATGCCTCTAGCCTTGGCCTTCCAGCACAACCATTCACTATATGCAGAAGCCAATAAAATGTAAGTTCCATACTTATTTCTTATTTCATTGATTTAAAACAGTGAATGGACTATTTTTTATAGTTCAAGCAATCATAATTCCATAACATTTATTTCTGGTATATAGAGTTTACCCTTCCCACTCAGATATTTTTTTTTATAAATTTTTTAAAACAATTCACACACGCACGCACACACACACTCACACGCGCGGGTACACATTCATATAGTTATTATGATAATACGGACATGTGACATATAGATGTACAGAGGTCAGATGTACAAATGATAAATGACGGAGTCTTAAGATTTTTTTCATATTTCATTTCTGTCTGTTTTTGAAACAACTTATTTTAGGCTTTGAAATAATAATAATAATAATAATAATAATAATAATAATAATAATAATAATGATAATATATATATATATATATATATATATATATATATATATATATATATATATATATATATATATATATATATATATACACACACACATATCTCATATATGCATACCTTAATAAATAAACAGAAATTTCACCATTCCGTTTCAGAATTCTCCAAATGACGGGGAAGGGTTTAATCACCAGATGGATAGATGAACAAATGCCTAATGGAACAGCGTGTATTGGAACTCCTGGATCCGGAATAAGAGTCAAGAGGCCTCTATCTCTTCAAGACTATTATGGCGTTTTCATGGTCGTTGCGGCATGTAAGTTGGCGCCAGCATTTTGACGCGGCCCTTTTGGCGCCGTAAGTGTCACCGTTAATAAATGAAATATAGGTTAATTAACACTAAATTAACTTAACCTAAACTAACCTAGCCAAATTAAAACAGCTTAGTGCCAAAAGGGCATCGGTAAAGAAGTTTAGCGTCGCCATTCACGGTGCCAAAACGTGGATGCCAAAACGGTGGCGTCAAATAGTTCCATTCCAGTATGTTTACAAGAATTTGGGAAAGAGAGTTTCTTTATAACACAAAGTGGCTCTCACAGATTTGTGTTCTCAGTCACATATGACTATATGTATACACACTCACATACATACATACGAACACACATACACATCTGTGCCCGAACAAAACACGTGAAAGAGAAGTACGTGTACATTAGACAGCAATGACACCTTGTTTGAGTTTCGATAACTAATGTACTGTGACGTGATTACCGAAATTATTCCCTTAAATAATATGTGATAATTTAATTTTATTGACTTATATTAATTACATTTTATGTTTCATCAACAGCCAGTGTCTTTTCGGCATTAATTCTGGCAGTAGAAATAGTGTTTCGAAAATACCACGAATGAAGCTGGAAAATATTGACTCCAACCACGAATACTCCAAGTTGACGAATCTCCAAGTTGGCAATTACAGGAGTTTATACTCGACTGTTTACACTCCCAATTTGCTCTTTTAAAGTCCAGCAGTCCAGCCTTGAACTTTGATATTATTCATATACTTGCAACTAGCAACTGTGTTTATCTTGACGGATGTAACGCTAAAAAAAAAAAAATTGTTACTGAAGTTTTCAAGATTTAGTGACCCGCATGTATCGTCAAAACAAAATAAAGCACAAATCGCATCCCAATGGTTTCGTTTTTTAATTTTATTTTTCTTAAATGACATCTATTTTCCCTCATTTTCAGTAGTGTCATATAAATACTGCTAAAAACCTACCCAATACTCTTAGTGTCGCAAATGAGTATGAAGAATCTAATCCTCGCTTAGGACAAGGAAAAACAGTCGTCCTATTTTTTCTCGCTCCAATTAATCTTAATTTTTTGGATTCCCAATTTAAATAAACAGTGATACCATAGCACGTTCCAGAAACTGCTTTGTAAAGCTCTGGAACCATCAATGTGCTGGAATTCCAGACGGCTCTCCAGTTCTCACAAAGATTAAAGCCCGTCCTCTCGATCATACCGCATTCCAGAATCTGCTTTGTAAAACTCTGGAACCACCAACGTGCTGGAATTCCAGACGGTTCTCCACTTCTCGCAAAGATTAAAGCCAGTTCTCTCGATCATATCACATTCCAGAACTGCTTCGTAAAACTCTGGAACCACCAACGTGCTGGAATTCCAGACGGCTCTCCAGTTCTCACAAAGATTAAAGCCCGTCCTCTCGATCATATCACATTCCAGAAACTGCTTTGTAAACTCTAGAACCACCAACGTGCTGGAATTCCAGACGGCTCTCCAGCTATCACAAAGATTAAAGTCCGGCCTCTCGTTCATATCACATTCCAGAAACTGCTTCGTAAACTCTGGAACCACCAACGTGCTGGAATTCCAGACGGCTCTCCAGTTCTCTCAAAGATTAAAGCCCGTCCTCTCGATTATATTACATTCCAGAAACTGCTTTGTAAACTCTGGAACCACCAACGTGCTGGAATTCCAGACGGCTTTCCAGTCCCTACAAAGATTAGAGCCCGCTCTCTCGATCAGATCACATTCCAGAAACTGCTTTGTAAACTCTGGAACCACCAACATGCTGGAATTCCAGATGGCTCTCCAGTTCTCACAAAGATTAAAGCCCGTCCTCTCGATCATATCACATTCCAGAAACTGCTTTTCACCAACTTGCTGGAATTCCAGACGGCTCTCCAGTTCTCACAAAGATTAAAGCCCGTCCTCACGATCATATTACATTCCAGAAACTGCTTTGTAAACTCTGGAACCACCAACGTGCTGGAATTCCAAACGGCTTTCCAGTTCTTACAAAGATTAAAGTCCGTCCTCTCGATCATATCACATTCCAGAAACTGCTTCGTAAACTCTGGAACCACC
>JAXCGZ010015427.1:67500-72500 GCA_037179515.1 Halocaridina rubra | reverse complement strand
CACCCCCTCTCCAGCCCAAGCAACATGCCTCGCCGAGTCGAACGTATCATCAAGGAATCACGAATCTCAAGAACTCCTTCCGATCTGGTAAGTGTTCCCATCGACTCTCTTACTGTATATGACGTTATTGACAGTTTTTTCGAAAAAAAAAAATTATTCTTTATTCTTTTAGAATAATATTATATATTTATTTATTATAAATGGTCATGATAAATTAATAGTAAACAACATACATATATACATCCAGACAGTACATATTCATCAGGCTGGTATATATAAAAGAGGCATATTACAAAAAAAAAAAAAATGTGTGGACGAGTTGCTTTCGCGTATGGGACGGGTTTTAACATATCAGAATTCAACAGAGTGGTAGATTGTGATAATAAAAATAAAAATTTTGGTAACATTATCGTCATCATTACTGACTAGTTCTGTATGTTTAGATATGCTGCAACGCATATATGATGAAAGAATCATTTTAAGTCATTTTGATTCGATTAGAAAAAAAATATGCTTAGAATGCGACGGTTTCTAATCGGTTGGAGAGCGAGTTAATTCCCTAATCTTTCATAGTAAATGACCCAAATGCCGCCCAACCAGCTTCCAGAATCTATGCTCTACAGACATTATTTTGGATGGTGCTTTGTTACTGGCTGCTTGACAACGAATCGTCCCCTTAGTAATTATCATCGTCTCCGTCCAATACTGGATAGCTTAAAGCAGGCAATGGCCATTAATATAATTATATTTATTTTTCTTTTATATTACTAGAGCTTGCTTCTAATACGCGCCATTTCATTATCGATCTTACATTTTTTTATTTTTTTATTTTAACACATCTTTTCTTCTTGTTTGTCTTCAACATTCACCCATTTCCATATGGGGTCGCTGTTATTTGCCAGCCTTTTCAACCGATTTCAGCCTTGCTTATTCTGTTTCCGTAGCCCTTTATCCCGTATATTATTAAATTTTCCATCTGCTCTATCTGTACCATTATATTTCTTAGGAAAAAAAAACACTTGATATTGCAGTCCTCATATTGCTTACAAAAATTAAATATTTTCCCTATTTTCTTAATACATATTGGAAAAAAAAAACATGAAACCGCAATTGCCGTTGGAAATATCTCGACATTCCTACAAGCTTCCATATAGTGAGGACAATTATTGTTTATGCATTCCTACAAGCTTCCATATAGTGGGAGCAATTATTGTTTATACATTCTTACAAGCTTCCATAGAGCGAGGACAATTATTGTTTATACATTCCTACAAGCTTCCATAGAGCGAGGGCAATTATGGTTTATACAGTCCTACAAGCTTCCATATAGCGAGGGCAATTATTGTGTATGCATTCCTACAAGCTTCCATATAGCGAGGGCAATTATTGTATATAAATTCCTACAAGCTTCCATAGAGCGAGGGCAATTATTGTTTATACAGTCCTACAAGCTTCAATATAGCGAGGGCAATTATTGTGTATGCATTCCTACAAGCTTCCACAGAGCGAGGGCAGTTATTGTTTATACATTCCTACGAGCCTCTATATAGCGAGGGCAATTATTGTTTATACATTCCTACAAGCTTCCATATAGCGAGGGCAATTATTGTTTATACATTCCTACAAGCTTCCATAGAGCGAGGGCAATTATTGTTTATACATTCCTACAAGCTTCCATAGAGCGAGGGCAATTATTGTTTATACATTCCTACAAGCTTCCATAGAGCGAGGGCAATTATTGTTTATACATTCCTACAAGCTTCCATAGAGCGAGGGCAATTATTGTTTAAGTAATAT
Source organism: Halocaridina rubra (assembly GCA_037179515.1). Classification (NCBI taxonomy): domain Eukaryota; kingdom Metazoa; phylum Arthropoda; class Malacostraca; order Decapoda; family Atyidae; genus Halocaridina; species Halocaridina rubra. The sequence continues at coordinate 70,703 of JAXCGZ010015427.1, read as the reverse complement.
TCGCTTTACTTACGTAAACCAACGTATACCGAATTAAGACAACTTTGGTTTGGTTTATTCACCTACTTTCTGTACTCTCGACAAGAAAATGGCAGGTAAAGCTATGAAAATCATACAATCAATAAAATATACTCGATTTCATCCACGAAATTACACGTCTTTGCAGCCCAGAGGACTCAACTAGACTAAATCTCTGAAAATCACAGAATCGATGAAATACATTCGTAGTCATTCGCGACATTGCATTCCTTCGGAGCCAAGAATAGTCTTTTGTTTTGCAAATAAAATAAAAAAAATCATGGATTTTTGGGTATAGAAACGTGGTCTTCTATGGTAATTATAGTATTTTTTTATGGCACTCCTCTGAAGTGCCTGGCACTGTCATGGATTTTTGGGTATAGCAACGTGGTCTTCTATAATAATTATAGTAATTTTTTATGGCATTCCTCTCAACTGCCTGGCACTGTCACGTATTAAATACTGTTATTTTCATTTCATTCTCAGTATTGAAAAGCGAATAACTCATATTTACGAATTATTTTGATCAGCAAAATATACGTTGTCAGGTGCACAAGACTTAACTTCTTAAAATATACGAAAATAATTTTGAAGTTTTAGGACGGAAGAGATGTATATCGTAAATACCTAAAAGTAATGTTTGGAAAAGTATTTATTTTTCAGTGTTGTGCTATAAAAAATAAAATAAAGCAACTTACCAATGTTCTATTATTTAAGTTTCATATAATGCGAGAGAGAGAGAGAGAGAGAGAGAGAGAGAGAGAGAGAGAGAGAGAGAGAGAGAGAGAGAGAGAGAGAGAGAGACTACGTTATTCTGATTACTTTGGACCTAGACGACTCAAGGAGAGGTATGGTTCCTATCGCATGATGGCAATATGGTCATTATCGTTGCTCTGGCAATTTTGTTCTTTTCCACTTTTGAATCTTACTCTCGGATTATCATCCCGATGCCATAAAGGTTTCGTGCTATTCTTATATCTGCTCAAAGTCACGCAATGAGACGGAAGAGAAAGTTAGGAGGGATACAAAGGGACTTTTATGAGGCTCGGACAGTGGTTCTCAACGTGGGGACCATGGGAGGAATCTAAGAGGGCCACATGACTCTTGGTTTTTAACGGGTTATTTCAGTGTTCACGGGTCCAGTGTCTGTCTGTGATACAGACAGGGGGGTCCAATTCCTGTTTGTGATTCAGACAGGGGAGTCCAGTCACTGTCTGTGATACAGACAGGGGGGTGCAGTCCCTGGAATCCGCACTTGAAAAAGCACATAGCTAAGCTTGAAAAAGTTCAAAGACATGCCACGAAACTGGTGCCAGAAATACGCAATCTCAGTTATGATGAGAGGCTGAGGGAATTAGACTTACCATCACTCGAAGCTAGAAGAGTGAGGGGGGATATGGTGACAGTCTTTAAATTCCTTCATGGTTATGATAGAGTGGATAGGGATCGATATTTTGATATGGCTGGCTCTAGAACTAGAGGTCATAGTTTGAAGCTTCGTAAGAAAACTTCTTTGCAGGATGTAAGGAAATACTTTTTCAGTTTAAGAGTAGTTGATAATTGGAATTGGCTAAGCGAGGAGGTAGTTAATGCTATCTCAATCCATAGTTTTAAGGACAGGTATGATAAGTATCACTAAGTATAAAATGGAACCGATGAGGAGACGGGAAGATACGAGCTTTGGGCTCTTTCCCGTAAACACAATTAGGTAATCAATTAGGTAATCACAGTTTGTGATACAAACAGAAACGCTACATGAGACTTTATTACGTCCAGTTCCTAAGCACGTGGTGCAACATTCCCTGTTTAAGTAATGTTGTTTTCAATCTAATTTATTTGCATTTTAATTTTGAACGGTATGGGGGGGGGGACGCGGGAGACAATGAAAGGGGGTCACGAGCTGAAAATTCCTGAATGGGGGTAAGGGAGTGAAAAAGATTGAGAATAACTGGGTTAGGATGATAAAAACATTAATTTCACTTCCACTGATAGTGAGAACGATCCTATCTCTGCCCAAAGCGCATAATTAGATATTCTAGCAGGGCCTGTGTGTGTGTGTGTGTGTGTGGTGTGTGTGTGTGTGTGTGTGTGTGTGTGTGTGCATACACATGTACGATTAAATACAAGCATTATTATATGCGAAATAAAAACATATATTTTCGCACCTGCCAAGATTCGAACCTAGGACACGATATCAAGTATTTGCTTGAGCTAGGGAATAAATACACTCTACTGAATTGTCTGTTTATATTGCTCTCTCTTCCCAACCTCACTCGTGACTTGTTTTCGCATTTGATTACAATCCTATGCTATATAAACATCAGTAATGATCAAATAAACGTATTATCATAAGTGACATTATGAGTTATATTTTTGCCCTGGCCGGGGATGAGAAACCTGAGTGTGGTTTGACTCGGCCACCCACTTAACAAGGGAGATTAAGTTCGTTTATAAAGTGTGTCGATAGGACTCGAGGTCACCCAGGTCATTCCTCTCCTCGTGAAGTGCCACTCACCTGTCCTTCACTTCTTTCAAGGGTGACCTCTTCATGACCTACCTGCGCATTCTGTCACTCTAAATATATAACTCTATGCACGAAACACCCATATGCAATAATAATAAGAAAATATCTTTCTATAATTTTCTTATTGCATATGACAGTATAGCAATTTTTAGCTCCCCGAGAGAGAAATGAATTAAAGTCTCTCCTCTCTCTCTCTCTCTCTCTCTCTCTCTCTCTCTCTCTCTCTCTCTCTCTCTCTCTCTCTCTCTCCTCTCTCTCTCTCCTCTCCTCTCTCTCTCTCTCTCTCTCTCTCTCTCTCTCTCTCTCTCTCCTTCTCTCTCTCCTCTCTCTCTCTCTCCTCTCTCTCTCTCTCGCCAAGTGTCGATCGAAAAATCAATATCATATTAACACCCGTTAATTTTTCTTATTTGCACGATAAACAGCTTTTACCTGCCCTCGTACTGCGAGTATATCACTTTCCGATTAACGATATGTCCTGGTATGTTTGGAATCCAAGCGGTTTAGCGCAAGAGCCATCATATATAATACTAGCATTGATTGTTTACAAGAGAGGTGTGTTTTTGCCAGTGGCTTCAATTTCGTCCTTGACTCGATAACATACTATAATGCCTAAGCTTAAATATCTGGGTAGTTTATTATTAACACATTGAGACTACTACTA
>JAXCGZ010015427.1:60000-65000 GCA_037179515.1 Halocaridina rubra | reverse complement strand
ATATTTATATATCTATATATATATATATATATATATATATATATATATATATATATATATATATATATATATATATATATATATATATATATATATATATATATAGATATATAGATATATAAATATATATATATATATATATATATATATATATATATATATATATATATATATATATATATATATATATATATATATATATTTATATATCTATATATATATATATATATATATATATATATATATATATATATATATATATATATATATATTTATATATCTATATATATATATATATATATATATATATATATATATATATTTATATATCTATATATATATATATATATATATATATATATTTATATATCTATATATATATATATATATATATATATATATATATATATATATATATATATATATATATATATATATATATATATATATATGTATGTATGTATATGTATATATATATATATATATATATATATATATATATATATATATATATATATATATATATATATATATATATATATATATATATGTAGTCTCCGTGGCAAAATGGTAGCGTCTGCGACTCTGAAGCGGCAGGTCGAGGGTTCGCGCCCCGTCACGGACTGAGGTTAGTAAGGGCATACACTCAGGGTAACGATTACATCTGCCAAAACAAGTCCTTCGTAAGAAGGTAACCGTCCTAGCCCTTAGTAGAAAAGGGAGTTCGTGACGTAAAACCGAATCAATCATATATATATATATATATATATATATATATATATATATATATATATATATATATATATATATATATATATATATATATATATATATATATATATATATAGTGTATATATATATATATATATATTTATATATATATATATATATATATATATATATATATATATATATATATATATATATATATATGTACATATATATATGTACATATATATATGTATATATACATATATATATATATATATATATATATATATATATATATATATATATATATATATATATATGTATATATATATATATATATATATATATATATATACATATATATATACATATATATAATGTACATATATATATATGCATATATATATGTACATATATATATGTATATATACATATATATACATATATATATATATATATATATATATATATATATATATATATATATATATATATATATATATATATATATATATATATATATATATATATATATATGTATATGTATATATATATATATATATATATATATATATATATATATATATATATATATATATATATATATATATATATATATGTATGTATGTATTTAGGTTATGGAGATCCTAGTGTTGTGTGTGTGAAACCAGGACGGTCATAGAAAACTGCTCTTATCGGGCCCGGGCACCAAGGAAACACTGAGAAGAAGCAATGAAGAAAGCCAGAATTATATAACATATTTGCTTTATTATTTATCATGGTGTCCTCACTTCATACTCTGAGCTGATAGTAATTACTCCATGAGATACACCGCATCATAAATTCTTATCTTGGGAATACGAACTCAGCATCTTCTGGCTGAGAGACAGGCTGTTGTTGTTTTAGATTCTCCACCCACGGATGGGTGGAACGGGTCATGGTGGACCCATAGGGCGGTCGCCTGCTGGCACAGGCCCCAATCCCCCATTGTGGTGACCATCCACAGCAGCAACCTCCCCAGTAAACAGCTTAAACTCTCTTGCCTGGACGAGGCGCGATCCATCGACCTCGCAGACAGGCTGCAATTTGTTTGTATCGATGATTCTCAAAAATCATCTGTCTTTGCCTATATCTACCCCAAATATTCTGGCTTATTCGTTACACATCTCTTATTATCCCTTTCCAACTGACGAGTAACAGCACTCCCCATTAGTTTTTATTTACTTCGTGTTTTCTTGGTGCCTGGGCCAGATGAGGGCAATTTTCCTTGTCTGTCCAGGAGTCACATTCATAAAAAATAGTCTGGTGTATTCTTTACAGATCTCTTATTCACCCTTCACAATTGACAAGGCACAATAATCCCCATCACTTTCCTTTTACTCTGTGTTTCCTTGATGCCTGGGCCCAATGAGGGCATTTTTCTTTCTATCTCCCTGTGTCACATTCATATAAAAATATTTTGATGTATTCGCTATACATCTCTTATTATCCCTTCAGAACTGACAAGTCACAACACTCCCCATCAGTTTTTATTTACTTTGTGTTTTTTTTCTTTTTTGGTGCCTGGGCCCGATGAGAGCAATTTTCTTTGAACGTCCAGGTGTCATATTCATAAAATAATACATTCAACAGCACAGAATCTTCCATACTTGCAGGTGAAACCTCATCAAGAACATGTGGTCAAAGTGAAGAGCTTTCTACCCCCTAACGCCGAGGAACCAGAAATCCACGTTATGGAACTCAGCGAAGAGATCCTGAGATACGCTCCCAGTCTCTCTAATTTACTGGCCTCGGACACAGAGGCATCGGACTCCCAACCTCCGTCAAGGCTCACCCAAAGAGAGATTTTCAATGGGGTTGAAAACCTGGAAAGCTGGGCCGAAGCTGGAGAACGGAGCTGGGAGGAGAATGATCACAGAGGTGACATAATCCTTTGTAAAAATAGGTGTATGAAGTCAAGTGCTGAAAGCATGTGAGCTGAATGAGTAAGAATGGGGTTGAAAATCTGAAAAGCTGTGCAGATGCCGGAGAAAGGAGCTGGGAGGAGAATGATCACAGAGGTGAGATAATCCTTAGTAAAAGTAGGTTTATTAAGTTAAAGTGCTGAAAGCGTGTGAGCTGAATGAGTAAGAATGGGGTTGAAAATCTGAAAAGCTGTGCGGATGCTGGAGAAAGGAGCTAGGAGGAGGATGATCACAGAGGTGAGATAATCCTTTGTAAAAATAGGTTTATTAGGTTAAGAGATGAAAGAGTGTGAGCTGAATGAGTAAGAATGGGGCTGAAAATCTGGAAAGCTGGGCAGAAGCTGGAGAAAGGAGCTGGGAGGAGAATGGTCACAGAGGTGAGATAATCCTTTGTAAAAACAGAATTATGAAGAAGAGAAATGTTGATAGCGTGTAAATTAAATGAGTTAGAAAAGCATGTGAGTGCTAGGCAAATATGAGGACGATAACAGAAAAGGAAGTGTAAGAGTACCGTAAGTAACGTGTTTTAAGGAGGAAGGTGAAGTGTGCAGAAGTAATGTGCAAAATGAAGTGTATGGAAGGGAGCAGAAGAATGAATTGTGAATGGTGGAGTAATGTAGTAAGAGGAATAGTGACGTGAATGAAACCTGCATACGAGGTACGGTTGCAAAGAGGAATAAGTAAGAGTGGTATATAGAATAAAGAGGAGGATAACAGAGCCCCTGGTAAAGAGGCATAAAGCATCATAGATATGAGGTGAGATAGATGTTTGTCTGAGAATCTTAAAAAAGAATGCAAAGAGACTTTAGAATGGAGTGAAATGAGTGCGAAGAGGTGAGTCTGGAACAGAGGAGAGGGTGAATTGTGTGTAAGAATGCAAAGAGATTAGAATGAAGTGAAATGAGTGCAAAGAGGTGAGTCTGGAATAGAGGAGAGGGTGAAAGGTGCGTAAGAATGCAAAGAGACTTTAGAATGAAGTGAAGTGAGTGCGAAGAGGTGAGTTTGGCATAGAGGAGAGGATGAAAGTGCGTAAGAATACAAAGAGACTTTAGAATGAAGTGAAATGAGTGCGAAGAGGCGAGTCTGGCATAGAGGAGAGGGTGAAAGGTGCGTAAGAATGCAAAGAGATTTTAGAATGAAGTAAAATGAGTGCAAAGAGGTAAGTCTGGCATAGAGGAGAGGGTGAAAGGTGCGTAAGAATGCAAAGAGAGTTTAGAATGAAGTTAAATGAGTGCGAAGAAGTGAGTCTAGCATAGGGGAGAGGGTGAAAGGTGCATAAGAATGCAAAGAGACTTTAGAATTAAGTGAATTGAGTGCGAAGAGGTGAGTCTGGCATAGAGGAGAGGGTGAAAGGCGCATAAGAATGCAAAGAGACTTTAGAATGAAGTGAAATGAGTGCGAAGAGGTGAGTCTGGCATATGGGAATAGGGTGAAAGGTGCATAGTGACGGTTCTTAATTGATGTAAGGGAAGAGAGAGTGAAATGGGGGTGAGCATGTCAAGGGGGAGTTATATATGGGGGAGGCAGTGATTATGACTGAAAGCTGCTAAGAGAATGACAGAATTAGGTAAAGGGAATTACTTGAGAATTTCAAGGATGGGTTTACAGTTGACATTGAAAGTAATGGAAGTTGTTAAGGTACCGAGCTTTGATGCTTCTCATGTGGAATGCCTGTCAAAGATGGAGATGCAGTAATTGAATGGTGAGGTTGTTAAAAATGAGTTACTAGGATGGAAGGATCCTATGCTGATTGGAGGAGAGCATGTGTCATCTCATCGTTTAATGGGATGGGAAATATGTGTGAATGAAGTAGTTGTAGATGAATGAGTTGCTGAGTGACTTGGTCAGATGCATGGGAAAGTGTTGGTGGAAAGAATAAGGAGAATGGATTAGGGAGTTGTCGAGAAACAAATGTGGGTTCAGTAGAGGTAATATCGAATATGTGTTTGTGGACTAAGTATGTGAGAAGTATCAAGAGAAAAAATATAAGAATGTTTTGACATTAATGGACTTTGATATGGCCATAGAAGCAAAGTTTGAAGAGAAAAATAGGATCTACAACATTTTGGAAAGTTCTTGAAAATTCTCGTTTGTTCGAAAAAAAAAAATATATTAGCTACCCAGTCATGGATCTTCCAGGATTGTTCTGGAAAAGGAATAAATATGAAAATTTCATTATCCTGGTCACAAAAACAAGTTTTGAAAAAAAAAAATAGGCCTTTCCTTAGTCTTTATGTTTAACCAATTGAGAAATAACAATTGCTGCTCCCAAACAAGAAATAGAAAGATTTTGCTGCATATTATTATTATTATTATTATTATTAT
>JAXCGZ010015427.1:15000-55000 GCA_037179515.1 Halocaridina rubra | reverse complement strand
TTCTTTTTGTTTTTCATTTTTTTTCGCTCTTTGTTCTTTTTGTATCACAGGCACGCGACTTGCACGTAAAAGGGATATTTGCTACGAAATATTTTTTTTTTTTTTTAAGTTTTTAGCAGAGATGGATAACTTTTGCAACCAACTTTAGTAGCTGTACTGATTATTGCATGATGAAAAAGAGTATTAAGAGACTGTCCGTATAGGTATTAATATTTTTATTTAAATTATTTCATTAACTAGACATATATGTATTAGATATAACTAGTTCCGGGTTTACGTCACGGACTCCCTTTTCTACCAAGGGCTAGGACGGTTGCATTCTTGCGAAGGACTTGTTTTGGCAAATGTAATCGCTACCCTGAGTGCATGCCCTTGCTAACCTCAGACCGTAACGGGGAGAGAACCCTCGACCTGACGCCTCAGAGTCGAGAACGCTACCGCTTGAGCCACGGTGTCTACTATTAGATATAACTAGTATTAGATATAACTAGTAATGGTAGTCACCATGGCTCAAGCGTCCGCGACTCTGAGGCGTCAGGTCGAGGGTTCGCGCCCCGTCACGGTCTGAGGTTAGCAAGGGCATGCACTCACGGTAACGTTTACATCTGCCAAAACAAGTCCTTCGCAAGAAGGCAAACGTCCTAGCCCTTGGTAGAAAAGGGAGTCCGTGACGTAAACCCGGAATGGAATGGAACAGATATAACCAGTAATCTTAGTATATCATGACCTATTCAGTCATTTTCACTATAATTTTGTAATTAGTTTCTCAACAATACCCACTTGAAATTAGTTTCATATTACAAGTCAAACATTAAATGCAATATAGTAAAAATAAAAATAATGTACATTTTCTTTTCTTAAAGTGAATTACAATGTGATAAATAATGATGATAAAGATAGCAAAAACAGAAACAACGACAATGAAGAAGGAAGACGGAAAAAGGAAGAAGAAGAAGAAAGATAAGATGAAGAAGAAGAAGAAGAAGAAGACTACACATGGTATATAATAACAACATGACTGCTAATCCGTAAAATAGTGTCAGGAACTGAATTGCGATTCACTATTTCTATTTAAAATCAATTATTGTGAAAGCAGTGTTGCCAGAATGGAAAAAAGTAACAGTTAATAAGAAAAATCTTATTTCCTTCTTTAAATATCCAGTAGACTAATATTAAGTTTAATTAACGTATATCGAGATGTTTTATATAGTGCTAGTCTAATGGCACTAGAAGTGCCATTACACAGTGTGTCTTGAAGCAAAGAATAAAATCAATATTAAGGGGGGTTTACACGGTCAAACAGTTCTTCGAACGCAGTTCGACAGACAAGTGTTTGAAGTGATGTTCGAACGTGAGAACGCGGTATTTGGTTGTCGAACACGTTCGACAAACGTATTCGACAACCAAATACCTCGTTCACACGTTCGAACATCACTTCAAACACTTGTCTGTCGAACCGCATTCGACGAACCGTTTGACCATGTAAACCCCCCTTTAGATGTAGCTAAGACGATTTTACTAATAGGTTTTTTCATGGTCAGAATATCCCTTAAGAAAATTCCCATTCCGACCTTTAGTGAATCGTTCCCTGGTAAAATAGGTCATGTGTCCGTAATGAAAAATGGGAGTTTACACGCTAACAAGGCGCTGCCCATCGACTAAACGTCACTGGACAATTAGGCAGTTGATATTTTATTTTTTACTCATATAATATAATAGAGGAGCCGTGAGGTGAAAGGGTTCTGAGGTGGAGAGAGAGAGAGAGAGAGAGAGAGAGAGAGAGAGAGAGAGAGAGAGAGAGAGAGAGAGAGAGAGAGAGAGAGAGAGAATATTTTGTAAAATTAAATGACAGGTATTTTGTATATTGCCAACTTACAGGTGTATGTGCGTGTGTGTGTATGTGTGTTTTTGTGTGTACTTATTTATTGAAAGAATATCATGAAAGGGGAGCCAGAATCTTTAATGCAAGACACAGGTAAACAGGAATATGTATAGAGACAAGAGCAAAAAAAAATGCATTGAAAGAGAATAAGCAGGTGAAATAGCAAGACAAGTATGAAACACGTAAGTGGCAAATATAATCATAATAAGGTATGTTTTGCTCGATGCAATTATCGCTCAACGATGATCGTTTATGGCTCAACGATGATCGTCAAACGATTGTCTAGACTCTAGAGAACTAATTCTTTGTTCTTGAATGGGTCTGTTTTGCTCCGAGCGACTGCCGCTCGAAACAAAACAGCCACATTCAAAAACAAAGAATTAGTGCTCTAGACAATCATTTGACGATCATCGTTGAGCCATGAACGATCATCGTTGAGCGATAATCGCACCGAGCAAAACGTACCTCAAACAATGAGCCCAAAGCAAAGACTATAAAAAAAACATAAATTTAGATTATTTGCTAAGAAAATTTGCCTGTCGTCCTGTAGTGTAAAATTATTATTGAAAAAAAAAAACAATTTTTTGAGTGATTACTACACAAGGTAACATTAGTTGCATGTAACCCTCTGTGATTAAGAGCGAAATGTAATTCGTCTTTCACGCGATATCTGCCTTAGAGTAAGAAATGAAAGTTTGTTGAAGAAATTACCTCAGCTAAGCACAAGATTAATAAGGTGTATAGCTCTTATTAGGGGACCGCCGTAGGGTAACTAGTTGAGTGCTCGATTCAGGAGGTGATGGATCCATGTTCGAGTCCATGTTGGAGTAATGAAAAGGACAACCAGCGTTAATTCCCAAAATGGAGACTAGAAGTAACACATAAAATGTTAGTAGTTTTTTCTTTTATGGCAAAGAAAAGTATTCATCTGTAACAAAGCAATAATTACCTCTTGAAATTTGTAGTTTTAAAACAAGGATATATTTTAGGTCATTACTTATTCGTGAATACGTTCATGATTTAATACATTTTCCTCTAAATCTAGTGCATGTAGAACAGAAAGAAAAAAACACTGTATTCTGCTAACCCTATAGCTCTAGGAGAATGCTTTTTATTAGAGAAAACAGTAAACTACTGTATGTTTTATCAGGACTTTTGTGTGTGTTTACCCAATTAATTTTGTCGTGAAGAAGACTTCCTATAGAAGTTGTGAAATCCATTTTTTCTGTTAGTTCTTTGGACATAAAAGCGAGCCCTGGAACTATTAAACCGAAGGAAGGTAACATGAACATTGAAAGGAGGTGATGTAATAGGGGAAAACCCATAATCATCCTAGACCTTTGGTTAAATCCTGTAGAATACTCTATACTACATGAGACAGGTGCTCAAAGAACAGTTTTGTTATTTTCTAACTTTATCATTGTGTTCCAGATACAGTTTGCTGATTGGCTTACCCCTATGGGTTTCAAAGTTGGAGACAGTGAAGCTATTTGTGATTTTAATTAAATCCGGGCAAACTCCTGCTGGAAGACAATGGAAACTGAAGCTTCCTTCATTTCTTGGAAGTGAATCGCCAACATGATGGGCAATAGTGAACCACTGGTTGCAGTGCACTTGGAAAACTCTCTCAGGAAAGCAAAAATATAATTTCAAACTCTGATAATGAATGGATTCAGGCATTCATTTTTTTCGATCAGACTGAATGGCTTGAAAATTCACAGGCCCTCAACCCCCGAACATATTGGAACAGTCCTGAAAGACTGAGTGGAAGCTAAGGTGATCGAAGAACGTGAGTTGATCGGTTGTCAAAGGACAAGCTTGTGAGACATCTGCAAGATACATGGTGGTTCTCGAGATCGACACTCATCTCTTTGAGTTGCTGCTCCAGTCATATCCCTTAAGATTGCAGGCTGTGCGAAGGGTATAAGGCTTCCCTCTTAAACATCGAGGGCTTGATAGATTTTCTTTATTGTTTCAGCAATACTTTAGTTAAATAAGCTGTTCTGTGCTAGTACTTGTTGTTTATTTACCCACTAGGAAAATGTTATGTACCACCCTGTGCACACACACGCGCGCTCACATGCACACACACACATATAGACGAGAGAGAGAGAGAGAGAGAGAGAGAGAGAGAGAGAGAGAGAGAGAGAGAGAGAGAGAGAGAGAGAGAGAGAGAGAGAGAGAGAGAGAGAGAGAGCTTATGCACCCGAGGATCGTCTGTCTAATTCGAGTCAACAAAGAACATGACATTTTTTAGTCCAGGAGGGGTTGGGTGCTAATGCAGCTTATCTGGAGATTAAAGGAAGAAGTAAAAGTTAACACGCGATACTGTCACGCTATAAACGAAGGTCAACATCTGAAGAACGACGGATCAGGCAAATGCAGATAATCTTTCAGCTTTTATTGATTTTTTTTATGTTGAACCTACTAACAACCATTAGAAACCAACCATCAGAGGGTCTTCCAATAAGAAATAAATTCTTCTATTATGATACAGATCTTGTGTAATAAGTGGCAGGGTGTACTGTTTTTACTGAGCTGTCAGCAGCATTATTCTACAATAGACTTTTGCCCCATACTGAATTTGAGCATTCTGCCACTGGCTAAGTACCTCAACCATGTTGTCTCATATGTACCTATGTCTTTTCAAGTGCCAAGCAGTTGTGCCTAAGCTTTGGCATAAATCTATGCAGATCTTTTTTTCGCCAGATATTACACCTGTTTTAAACTACAAAATATGTCAAGGTATAAGTTACAATAAAATACAGTGTTTTTACAGGACTTTACAGTAGTATTGCAAGTTTTAGTTACATCCTCTCCAATACCCTCCTCATTTCTCATCCATTGTAAGTTCTTGGCCCAATATTTTTGCTTTGAGAACTTCATCTGCCAAGAAATACACGAAGGTTGAAAGGAACCATATCGATGCAACAAAAATCTTGACTGTGTCAACATTTACCTAATACTCTTCACTGTTGCTATACATGCTCCTGCTGTTCACATTTTAAGTGCCATATATATATATATATACATATATATATATATATACATATATATATATATATATATATATATATATATATATATATATATATATATATATATATATATATATATATATATATATATGCATATATATATATATATATATATATATATATATATATATATATATATATATATATATATATATATATATATATATATATATATATATATATATATATATATATATATATATATATATATATATATATATATATATATATATATATATATATATATATATATATATATATACATATATATATATATATATATACATATATATATATATATACATATATATATATATATATATATATATATATATATATATATATATATATATATATATATATATATATAAATAGATAGATAGATAGATAGATATAGATAGATAGATAGATAGAATAATTTGTGAAATTGAGTTAGTCATACAGAGAAACCAAAAGTAGAGACCTCAAAAAATTTAGCAAGGAATTGCGAGTTGTTAACAAAATTCTTATCTTTTTCACATCTCTCTACAATAGCACAGTGGCTTAACCATCTATCAAGAAGAACTGCGAGAGAGAGAGAGAGAGAGAGAGAGAGAGAGAGAGAGAGAGAGAGAGGAGAGAGAGAGAGAGAGAGACGCTGGTAGGAGGAGTGGGTGAAATAAAGTAGAGAAAGAAAGATCTCAAAAATAACCTTATATGGAGCAGACTAAATATTGTTGGGGGAGGATGTATACGAAATGCTATTTTTAGATCCATTTGTCCCTCTAATGTATGAGTTTTGGTGGCCTGAATGACACCCACAACATGGTATATACTTGAGTCACTCTTAAGGGCGGTTTACACGGTCAAACGGTTCGTCGAACGCGGTTCGACAGACAAGTGTTTGAAGTGATGTCCGGAAGTGTGAACGGGGTATTTGGTTGTCAAACACGTTTGTCGAACGTGTTCGACATCCAAATACCCCGTTCACACGTTCGAACATCACTTCAAACACTTGTCTGTCGAACCGCGTTCGACGAACCGTTTGACCTTGTAAACCGCCCTTTAGTAATTTTTCTTAATGCCTCTTTGGCATCGTGATTCGAAATGAAAAATGGTTTGTTCTCTTTCATGACTAGTGGGAGAGATTAATCAGTCCTAACCTTCTGTGCTACAGTTGATAGCGCATTGATGCACTAATTGTGTGTCCTAGGTTCGAATCACTGTCATGGGTCATGAATATGTTACATGTTTACACTTATAATAGTGTGTGTATTTGATCATAATAGATGCCTATATGGCAGGGATTAAAATTAAATGCGAAAAAAGCCCGATTGAGGTGGGAAGAATAAGTAAAATGAACATAGACATTCAGTAGAGTTTATTCATTCCCTAGCTCCAGCCGATAGCTAAGAGGTTTAATTCTTATACTGTTGGCAGTCCAGCAGCTAACACTTTAACACACTATTTATGTGTCTAGGTTCAAAATCCGACTGGGAGGAATGCATTTTCATGGATAGATAAGACATACGTAGAGATAGATAGTATCAAAAACGGTCTCAAAATACTTTAATTAATATTATATAACCCAGAATTTTATTAAGTGTGATCAGCTCCCTCATGTTCATCTCCAAGTATTTATCTATTCACAATTCTAAAGGGTTGTCAACAATGTAATATTAAGGTGCGTCCACATCGGCAACAAAACATATCAATAACAAAATTGACAACATTGGACACAACAATGTTTGTGTTGCTACTGATACCATGGTGTTGATATGTTGGTATGGCACTGTAAGTGATATGTTGGTACTACTGGTGTCTGTAGATGTCGACTGCGATGTTTAGGTCAATGTTTACAACTTGTTTCCAACTGCATGTTGCCGGTGTGGATGCACCTTTATGTTCCAAGACCGAAATCCTAACCATCCCAAATTTCTGACTGTTATTTTTCTTTCATTTTTTCCTCAACAGGAAAAGCCCGACTAAGAGACCTCGCCTTGAAGCAGGAGGGAATTCTCCGTGGAGAAAATGAAGTACAGATCTTGGGAAAGAATGTCCAGGTTCTCTCCTTGGAGAATGGTGTGCGATCCAATCAGTTGGCTTCGCTACCGGAGGATATCGCGGTTACCGATCCCCAGGTGAGCAGTGGTGAATCATGTAAAGGATAATAACCCCAGGGTCTTCTACGGTTATTCATATTTGCAAGGTAAGCCACCTAACCTAACGTAAGGGACTGAGTGTGAGAATGAGCCAACTGGCTTCACTACCGGAGGATGTTGCGGTTATTGATCCTCAGGTAAGAGAAGCTAGCAACTTCCCTCTGTAAAAGTCTAAGCATCTATAATGAAAGGCAGAGGCAAAGGGCAGTGACAGCACTAGTGCCCGACTATATACTTACCATATAGCCAGGGTCCAAGTCTCCTTTCTAATCAGAAGCCTAAATTATGCATGGACACAATCTTAAGCAAAACACTAGTGCGGAATGGAAATCAGGTGATTATGGCCGTAATTCCCTTGTAAGGGGGTGGCCGAGCCACAGAATGACCATTCCTCATAGGTTTGATAAGCCCCGATCATTCATCTTAGCTCCTTGGGGATAAAGGGTTACCACTATTCCCCCCAACCATTCTGCTTGGATCATCCACAGTGCTTCCACCAAAGAGTCAGAGAATGTAGGAATGCAGGTGATCTTGTATGCAGTTATTTTTTCTAGATAATAACTAAATAAGTCAAATGTATCATAACACCACTATCTAGTATTTTAAAACTCCTGATTAAATGCTTATATTTGATCTCATTGAAATTTCCACATGGAACACCGATAACACTTCTGATCTTTTCAGACACTGTCTGGTGATTCTTCGGAATCCCGTCTCGACCACTTGAACCTGACGTATGATATCGAAGTAGATGGGGAAGGAAGAAGAATTAAGAAGTTGGGAAAGGGTGGAGGGCCAGGTAAAGGAGCCTGGGGCTCGGAAACTGAAGAAGGCAGTACAGAATTTGGGGGCACTGCCGACGGTGAAGACACTGGACTTACGGATGACAATGATGGTAAACAGAGAAGAAGAAAAGGCTCAAAATCACAACAAAAAGAAGAGTCCAACGAACAGGTTTCACAAGGTGAGGAACTCAAGTCATGGTTTACAGGGATAAGCATTAATTAGAAAAGTCTTTCACGTGGCTGCAAAGTCTGCTCCTAAATGTGGAGCTTCTAGTAAAATAAATTCTGAAGATTTGACAGTTCAGTCAGCAGCCAAGTCGCGGTTCCTGCCCAGATTAAATTGGTAGGACTGCAAAGTTTTCATTCCGGTATGATATATAAATTTGCAGGACAAGCTTGCAAATAAGTGACGATATACTGGAAATAGACTTTAGAAGTGATGGTCGGGTTAATGGCAGTGTGTGAACTGATGATATGATAATAGTGTAATTTTTCTGGAAAATAAATCCAGTGTGTTAGCTCTACTGTGAAGTAAAAAATGTGTATTATTTTTCAGCTAAAACACTTCATTCCAGTTATCAATTTAGTTGATAAAGAAGGCAATTTATCATTCAGCACAGTACTGCACAAAAGTGTTTAGTACTCAGAGTTCAAAAGCACCCTCCCAGTTCTGCCACTGTCATTGGTTATTAGAATATTTAGCAAATTGGTTGTGTTTAAGACTGTTGACTACAGATGATTGTCATATATAGTCTCCAACATGTTTCTGAGAATTACTAATGTACACAATTCACTTCACATGTACAGAACAATACAGTAACACTAGTACATTAATTCTACTTAATTCTCTCTGTGCTTATGGCATCATATAAATACATGATTATTATATCCTGACTTCTTACTTACAGGAGACAAGATGTCTACTCGCTTGGCACAAATCCTGAAAGAAAAAGAAGAAGCAGAGTCACAGAGGCAGAAGCTTTTCACACAAGCGAAGGATCTTCACGACGAAATTTTGAGAATAAAAGAAAAGGTGTGAAAGAGGAATTTTGTCTCTATTTTTAATTTGCAGAACTGTTTTTCTGTTTATTACATCCTTTTCTTGCCTGGGGCTAAAATTCAGTTGGCTTCTAAAATTTGTTGTCATGTTCGTATGTTAACCCGTATATCCTGTTAAATTGATAGGTGCTAGGGAAAGCAGTTGTCAGTATACTGTCTTCAAAAGTTCAGCCATAACTAAGCACATAATCGACTCTGAAATACGGCTGAATTGAGTTTACCTAATGTGGAAAAAGTGTACAGAAATTCTGAGCCACAGAATAAAAATATCAAGCTGAAAGAGGGTCACGGTTTTATATGATTAATATTAGGAGCCATGCCAACAAGAAGTATCCTTTTAGTTATATTTTCATCATTTCTGCTATATGTAGGCAATATAATCTTCCAGATATATGGCAACCTTCACTTCCTGAATGCAGACACTTTTGTGCTGCTGTTCGTTAGTGTTAGTATTCCCTAAAGATTTGGTAGGGTGTCATATGCTGCTTTCACTTCCTGAATGCAGACACTTTTGTGTTGCTGATTGCTAGTGTTAGTATTCCCTGAAGACTTGGCAGGGTGTCATATTCAAGCCTTCTGATTATTATTTTCCTGCTTTTTGCAATCTCTCTTATGAATTTCTATCTAGTATTATTTTTTTTCAAGCGACGGGAGCATTGGTGGAAGAAATACTCCGAAGCGCGCAAAATAGGTTCCCAGATGGAGGAGCGCCAGACAGCCCTGAGGACTGAGCTTGACTCCCTTCACAGAAAGATTATTGGATCAATCATTAGGAGACAGCCCCTTGTCACGGGGGTTAAAGATGAACCTTCTAGAAGAGTGAGCATTTGCCCTTTAGTTTTGAATTAGATTTTTCACAGCTTCAGCCCAAGAATAATCTATAGCGTCTTCTTTCCTAGTTTCAGCAATCATTTATTTTTTAGACTTTCAACTTGTTTTACAGCTAGCAGTTATATAACTGGCCACTGTGGTTATCAATGGCGATTTTTATTTCAGCACATGCGCGTGGAATATTCGTATTAAGTCTTATAATGTCAAGCTATAGTTAGGACAACTAGGTCCTGAGGCAATACGAGGCCCAATAAATATATAAAATGCATTAAGGTCATACCTTTGGTCAACAAATGTAAGTACAAAGAATTTTGGACCAGTTGCAACAGAATTATATAAGCCTATTGCAACTCGGTAAGAAACTTTGCAATAAATATCCAGGAGTCAGTCCAACTGGAAATGGGAAGATCCTAAAGAGAATATGTTGGAAAAAGTGTAATGGAATTAATGAAGAATTATGCATAAACCGCTGCAGAAAATTTACAGGTGTGAGCTGCGCATACATCAGGAGAAGAAGCATCTGTTCATACCATGAAGCATACATCATCTTCATATTTGGCTGTAGAAAACATCTGACACTGTAAATCAACTTTAAGCAAATGAAAACAACATTGATATAAAATTATATATCAGGTCCGTCAAAAGGACTCGTATGTACTGATCCTGAGAGGGAGCTGCTTACTTTACCACCAAGATTAGGGGTTCTAGGTCTTCATATCTTTGACTACTTCTTCAGCCTGTCTTTTATCATTTTTTATTCCTGCCTTGTCCTTGAGCTACTACTTTTTCTTCTTAATGTTTTCCTGGTGTCCTGGCCCGATTTTCTTTGCCAGTCTCGGTGTCAAAGTCATTAAAATAAATCTTGGAAAACTTTCCTAATTTCATCAGAGTGGGCAGATGAAAACTTCCTGAACTGTTACAACATGTCTCGTCCAAAATGAATGGGAAGATTCAAATGGCTCAGGAGATTGGAGCTTGGAGTTGGCTCACATCTTTACTAGTCAAGGCAGAAAGCTACAATCTTGATAAACATGAATTTACTGATGCTTTTCTGTCTAGTATGGATAATTAATTGAGGATCTACCAGATGTGTCCTATGTGGAGATTCTTTTCATGCTTGTGCTATGATATACTCTAGAGGAAGGATGTGTGTGTATAAGAAATTATAATGTTTGGGATATAATTGCTAAGGTATGGAATGAGGTCTGCAAGGATGTTGCAGTTGAGCCTATCCTTCATCCACTTACTGAAATAACGACTTGCAAGACAGCTAACAAGGCTAATCAGGCATTAACTAACCTAATTCCCAGAGGATTCAGGACAAGCTACCCAATTATTGGAAGTCATAACCATAAACAGTATCACCTGGACGAGAGGTTAGAAAGCTTTCTTTGATATCAGAATTTTTGACCAAATGGTCAAAAGGTATCACCATCAGGAACTTGAAGCTGTCCATGAAATAAACGAAAAGGACTAGATAAGGCAGTGATCTGAGCGAATCATCAACATTAAACAAGAATCATTCACTCCTTTAGTGTTTACATCCTCAGGAGAATCTTCTGTCCAAGACTTTATTAAGTAAATGCACTTAGTATATATAAGTGAAAGCATATTTTTTTTGAGGAACAACAAACAGTTTAATAAGATTTTTCTTTTTTGAGAACCAATTCACATGAAACTTCTGATGGACTACTGAGTATTTATCTGTAATAATGTATTACTGACATATTACCAAACATTCTGAAAATGAGGAGGTATGCCACATAAGAAACAATACGAAACTTTTTAAAAATACTTATTAATACAGAGATCACAATTGGAACCTTCATCAATGCGCCATTTTATCGTGATCAGTTAAAGTGTCCAAATTGATATAAAAAGTGATATGCGGGATAAGGGGCTGAGGGAGCAGGAGACGCGAGACAGGAAAAGGTGGAAAAAGGCTAGCAAGAAACAGCGACCCTATATAAATATGTGCTAAAGCTGAAGAGAAAATTAAGATATCAAAATTATTGTTATAAACTCTCGTTTTTGTTATTTTATGTTGTTGTTTTTTTTCAACGCTTATAAGGTAGTCTATATATACGCTGGTATACCCATATTGACTCAATTTTTTTTCTTCTTTTTTTCAGGCAAATTATAAAATATCCATCATCCGACTGAGGCATGAAATCGAAGACTTAAAGAGAAGAGTCGAAGCCATGGACATTAAAGTGGAGACTGAAGTTAGGGTAAGTCACATCATCATCATCATCATCATCAGTCATCATCATCATCAGTCATCATTGTCATCATCATCATCATCATCATCATCATCATCAATCATCATCATCAATCATCATCATCAATCATCATCCGTCATCATCATCATCAGTCATCATAATCATCATCAGTCATCATCATCATCATCATTCATCATCATCATCATCATCATTTTGTTTTCTTAAAGAAATATAAATAATTCAGTACTAATTCCATGCACAAAACACAAGTAACACATTTGGCACAAATATATTTATGATATTTTGAGGCTAAAATATAAAATAATGTAAAAAAAAAAAAAAGTTTTATACTGACGCAGCAAAAGTCAAGTAATAGTAGAAGTTCAATAAAAGTATCTAATGGAGTTCATTACAGGAACTGATGTGAACATGAATTAGAATTATATATACACGTCTTTTCATACGCACTAACAAGGACAAAGTAAAATTAATTGTAATTTTTTTTTTAAATTCATTTTTTAATAAAGAGTGTTTTTCCGCATGTGGTCATCAATAACAGGCTGGATGAGGGCTACAGTATCCGAGTAGTCAAGGTAATTTTGCTCGGTGAGATTATCACTCAACGATGATCGTTCATGGGTCAACGATGATCGTCAAACGATTGTTTAGAGCACTAATTTTCTTTTTTTTTGAATGGGGCTGTTAGTCGCTCTAAGCAAAACAAAAAATTAGTGCTGTAGACAATCGTTTGACGATCATCGTTGAGTCATGAACGATCATCGTTGAGCGATAATCACACCGAGCAAAACGTACCTTTAGCATACTCGACTCGTGAGTTGACACCCCCACGATCATGCCCACCGTGAGGTGATAGGAAGGGCATCCGGCCTTAATTCCCCATCTACACACTGTCTGTGTCCACCCCCTTATTGGGGACTAATATTGGCACATAAAACGAGTATTATCATTTACCTAAGTGATCGTTTTATGGAATTTTTTTATGTCGTTTAAAAAAAAAAAAAAAAAAAAAAAACATGCGCGAGAGGAAATTTTTTTAAACCAATTTAAATTATCTTTATCTAAAGTAGCGACAGATTCACAAAGGAAATATCAAAGATTTGCATAATTTTTTTCCTCTTCCAGTTGAGAAATCAAGCAGAGAGAGAGGTGAAAACACTGCGCCAAGAGGTCAGCAGGAAGAAGGCGAACGTGGCACTCTCTCAGTCCCGCGTCTCCCTGCTCAGGAGTGCCTCTAGTGTGCCACCTGACCTACTTGTTCGGATGTGAAAAAACACTCTCCCACAAACACAAAAGTTGAAATGATGATAATGATAATAATAACAATGGATAGAGAGAGATGTGCTTATGAGTGTCTGCTCGCAGTCTAATTGTTAGCAAAAAAAGAATAAAATTTTTAGTACATGTCAAAATATTTCATTTCATTCTTTGATTGTGATTTCTTGAGTTTTTGAACGTTCAAGTACAACATATGTACACTGAGATTCTAACTCCATTTTTTTTTCTTTGGGATTATTTCATCATCAAAAATAATTTCATTACTTAAATTTAAGTAATTTCTCTCGTACATTTCAAGTAGTTTCATCTAGAAGCAATTTTTATAAGTATTAAAATAATTACAGCAGTTGGACTGAAGGCAATATAAATGTTGAGAGATTTTTACCGAGACAGATATTTTGATAAGTGGAAATCGCAAAGATAAATTCATTTTGGTCCTTATATTCATTTGAGATATGCAAAGATACACACATGCAAATACATGTACTTGCACATATACACATAAGCCTCACCTTACGAAGACGAAACGGCCGGGCAGATTACAGAATTCGTTAATTTTCAAAAGACATGAAAAGCCCATTAGG
The DNA here is from genome assembly GCA_037179515.1 of Halocaridina rubra. Taxonomy (NCBI): domain Eukaryota; kingdom Metazoa; phylum Arthropoda; class Malacostraca; order Decapoda; family Atyidae; genus Halocaridina; species Halocaridina rubra. The sequence goes on along the minus strand of JAXCGZ010015427.1, from coordinate 41,162 downwards.
AATTCTTAGTGCTTGTAAAGCCGTGGCTACATTGTGGCGTCCGCTACTCTGTGTCGGCAGGTCGAGAATTCGCGCCCCGTCACGGACTGAGGTTAGTAAGGGCATACACTCAGGGTAGCGATTACACATGCCAAAACAAGTCCTTCTCAAGAAGGCATCCGTCCTAGCCCTTAGTAGAAAAGGGAGTTCGAGACGTAAAACCGAATCAAATGGCAGACGGATGAAATAATAAAAATTTACTAAAATAATTTTACTTACCGTTTGTGTGAGTCCAATATCATCTTCATTGATCAAGAAGTAAAAGTGAATAATTGGATTAATCCATTATTCAATTTCATCTCCAGGACACAACTTAATTCTACTGAACACAACGAATTAAAATTAATCTCCACGTAATAACGAACCATAACCTCTCTTTAAGAACAGATAATGATAACTGAATTCTCATAATGAATACACGCAACATCAGCGCCCTCTATCGCTAGCATGGTTAGTGAGTTTCATACCTTAACTACAATATAACTAGAACACAATACTATGACTAAGACAAACAACTTTAACTACAATTTGCGCTCTAGAGTGATAAGGCTCTTGGGAGAGAGCATTTATTTCAAAAATGCTATTTTTGTTTCTTTTACTGGATGACCCCTGGAACCTACTGTATAGTTTGAGAATCTCTCTCTCTCTCTCTCTCTCTCTCTCTCTCTCTCTCTCTCTGCAGGAAAGAAAACTCTCTTTGCAGGATGTAAGGAAATACTTTTTCAGTGTAAGAGTAGTTGATAATTGGAATTCGCTAAACGAGGAGGTAGTTAATGCTATCTCGATCCATAGTTTCAAGGACAGGTATGATAAGTATCACTAAGTATAAAATGGAACCGATCAGGAGACGGGAAGATACGAGCTTTGGGCTCTTTCCCGTAAACACAATTAGGTAATTACAATTAGGTCATCTCTCTCTCTCTCTCTCTCTCTCTCTCTCTCTCTCTCTCTCTCTCTCTCTCTCTCTCTCTCTCTCTCTCTCTCAGTAAAATACAGTCATTGAGAATTTCATATCTAGATAAGGTTGTGTACTGAAGTAAGGAAAATATGAAAAAAAAATCAAGCTATTATTAAAAATCCAACTTTTTATGTCTTTCTACAGAATTTCCTATTTACATTAACTTGGAATGCATTGTACAGAGTTACGGAACAACATATTTATACAATAAAATGCATCACTCGTTTCATGTGTGTGCAGCTCGCTTGTACATCACGGGGCTCCGAGCAGATACTATTCGGGTGCCAGCCTGGCCATTATGCTGTTTCAAGGAAACTCGTCAAGACCTTCGGGACTCATCTAATGTAGACAGTCACGAGAAGGCTGTGAATTAGGAAGGCAAAACTATGCCACAGTCTACAATTTTAACTTCTTTAATGTTGCGATACAGAGAAATGGCTTCCGTGAGGATATGCAGACCTGTTTCGACCATGCCAAAAGCCGCAGGGAGCGAGCATCCAGCGTCATCTCGCGTGGTTATTCCAAACTGAGCAGCCTTTGCATCGCCAGCTCCCCACCAGCCATCAACAGCCCCAGCCAAACAAGGTCTTTTGTAAATCCCTCCCCATTCGTTCCCTGCCCCTGGCACTAACCCTTTACCACCAGTGCCATTATGATTCTCATAATCTCCACAGTCCACGTACTCTCCATTTTTACCCCGGTCCACTACTCGGATGATATTAGTATTGGCATAAGAAGGACCAAGTTCGCCCGTGCAAAGTAGGACGAAATTGTGAGCCCTATTGGTTTCTGGAGCTACTCGAATATAGAGACGTCCAAGGACAGATTTGCCAGCACCCAAGGTGAGAAAGGACAGTCTTGAGGTAGGGTCCAGGAGGTTAATAACATCTTGGTGCTGGTGATAAAAAGGAAGAATTAGTCTGTTACTCTTACACACACCATTACTGGAACGTCATCTAAGTAATACTAAGAAACTGAATTTCAATTCATATTTGACATTCTGGGGACCATTTTCAGTATTGATCAGTCACATAGTTTATCTCTATCAGTTCCAAAGATTTCCTCTTACATATAAATATACTGAATACTGTATTAAAATTAATAATGTTGATGAAAGTGTTTCATACTCATATGTTTACAGCAAATCTTTAACCTTATTTTGTCGCCTCTTTTTTTTTTCTTTTTGGGTCAGGTCAAGAATACACTCCTCAGAACATTGAATAACCAAGTCAAGTTGTTGAGCTAACTAGATTAGATTTAGACTAGGTTAATGCCTACCCTACTTTAATCCAACATAAGTAACCAAACCTCAATTTTTTTATGAGTGTGACACTTGGACAGGAAAAAACTGTCCTCATCAATAAACAAACAAACAAACAAACATTTATTTCCATTTTGTACAATGGTTATTCAACATTAATAGTAACTTATAAGTAGACATGTAATTAAACTAATAAAGGCCCGGGCACGAGAAAATACCAAGACGAAGGAAAAGAAAAAGGTTAAGGACAAGGCAGAGATGAGGTAATGTCACACAAAGGAAAATGACAGACGGAAAAAACAGTCAAAGTACAGAGGACCCAGAGATACGGAGGACTAGGACCTGAGATGACGATAGACCTGCTCTTTGATGGATGATAGGTCATAATAATTAGGAAAGATAGAAGGAGGAAGAGATTTATTAAATCTTCTGGGGGTTGATAATCTTTATCTCATCCTTTTTTAATATATCAGAATGCAGAGTAGTCTTTGGTCCGATTTCTTAAACAGTGTAAACTAGGATACCACATTGTTAGCTACCTATGTCGTATTGTTTTATTTATGACTATACTAGACTCGAAGTTGTAGAGTTATATCTCACCAGAATGACACCATGTCGTATAGTTATTCCCTTTATACTAAGTTTATAGCGTGCGAGGTGATAACAGATATGCACAGGCTGATTTACATCAAGTTTATTTGGTTATACACTTATTGTACACCTCAATGCTCCCCTCCCCCTTAAGGTAAAATCTAAGATCTTATTCGTGCCCCTGACAACTTGTTACTAACTCTGGTTTCTTACTGCTTCTTACTTTATTGTACGGCCAAGATAGCAGGGCGTGGTATGCTTTGACAGCCTCACCCAAAAGGCTTCTAGAGAAAAGGGGGTTAACCGCCCATTTCATGTAGTGTTAGGGGCGTGGCTATAAGAAGGCCAAGCGGACACAAGGAGGGCCTATATGTGTATTTTCACAGGTGCATGTGGATACGTAAATGTAGATATTGGTTTTGGGCTCTCGTGGGAACGACATAAAACTGTGTGACAATTTTAACCTCTATCGGCAATTGGCACCGGAGTGTGAGAGGCCTATGGGTTGAACCATTGATCTCTTGTCATCTCTATGTAAACACACATCCTGCCCAGGAAACCACACATTGGAAAATATCAGTTGCGCCACTTGAACACCCCTGCCACCACGTGGGCTATGTTCTGTTACACTTCTAAGTTAAAATTTCTTTATGACAGCTAGACACATACAAATGGATTTCATGAACGCATCTGATGCGGTTCTGTGTATGGATAAGATCCTAGCCAAGCACAGAACCGTGTCAGATGCGTTTATGAAATCCATTTGTGTGTGTCTAGCTAACTAACAATATGGTATCCAAGGTTTACACTGTTTAAGAAATCGGGCCTCTAACAGAGGTGAGATTAATACGCGTCTTACCTGCAAAACAAAAGCATCTTCTGGGACGAATTGTTTACTTAAAACGTGAAGACACAAGTGATCTCTATGAAAGCTAATCCGAGCGTATCGCTTATGTCTCTTGTTTTCCTGCATGGCGAAGACTCTTCCTGATTCTATAATTTGCCTCACCAGTGGTGTCATATTTCTTATGCTGTGGATCTGCTGAAAAATATACTAATTTGAGAAAGTTCTTATATTCTATATTCGTGAAAACACGAAACGATGTTCACAGATACACAAACACACACATACAGTGTAAGAGTAGTTGATAATTGGAATTCGCTAAGCGAGGCGGTAGTTAATGCTAACTCAATCCATAGGTTTAAGGACAGGTATGATAAATATCACTAAGTACAAAATGGAACCAATCAGGAGACGGGAAGATACGAGCTTTGAGCTCTTGCCCGTAAGAACAATTAGGTAATAACATAGGATGAGATAATTACAGGGATGGCATATTTCGTATGTTGTGTAACTGTTGAATAAATAGATTTGAGAAAGTCCTCATATTGTATATTCGTATAAAAACAAAATGGTATTCATACACACACCAACACACAAACAGGACGAAATATTGATTACAACGAAAAAATATGAATAATCATGGATGATTAAATGTTATTAACATAATATGATATGACTTTTTTTCTAAAACAAATGATGTTGTCTATTACAGCACTGCCATTTTTTTTTTAATTTATTAAAAAAAATATTCCGATATTTAAGAAATTATACGAACTTTTGATAGAATAGCATATAAGAAATTTTTCAATATTATCATTTTCGTATTCCGGGGTCCTCCCTCAACACACACGCAAACCAAAATATTTCATTTCTCAGTATTCTGAGAGAGGAGGACGTGTTTAAGATATATAATCCTCCTTACAAGGGCAGTGGGTGAGTCAAAACAAACACTTGACTCTTTGTGGGAGACAATGCAAAAGAGGGGAGTCCCAGTCCCCTCGCTTTGCCCCCATTTAGTCGATTTTTACGAAACACTGGGGAACACGGAGGAGGTATTCTTCCCCTCGCAGGAGAAAAGTTATAAATTTGGTAAACTTTTACCATCAATCCATTGGATAGAATGAGAAGCAAAAGTCTCAGAATAATTTTTCACACACCCTTGCTAATAAAGGCATGCAGTAAAGCAAAATGGCGCTGAGGTTAGCAAGGGCATGCACTCAGGGTAACCATTACATCTGCCAAAACAAGTCCTTCACAAGAAGTCAACCGTCCTAGCCCTTGGTAGAAAAGGGAGTCCGTGACGTAAAACCGGAACAGTATAGTAAAAGGGCGATGGACTTGTGATCTATAAAGCTACAATTATTAGGCTATTCTTCTAAAGAAAAAAATAGCTCTTGTTTTACTCCAGCAGTGCCATCTGAACGGTCGCTAGCTCCCTCGTCATTGCCCATAGAGCAAAGTAATCCCCTTATTGTTTTCTTTTTTTATGTCGCCTACCCCCCAATTTAAGGGGGAAACAGCCAAGGTAAATAGAATAGAAAAATACAAACCGTAATCAAAGGACCCATTTGGGCTTGAACTCCTTGGCTGATTTGAGGAGATCTGGCCGGTCCACTACCACTGCTCGAGGCACTGGCACTATTCATGGCCCTACTCACTTTCTCTTGGACGCTGAGCACGGGACTCCATAACGAATCATCGCCCGAAGAACCATTCCTTATAACCGAATTGATTGAGACGTTATATTCAGCAGAAGAATATTTCCTGCCTTTGTGACTCTGATATCTGGCATTTCGCATTGTTGCTCCTGTTATAGAGTTTAACCCTTCCTCTTTTGCTATTGTCAGTGCCTGCAAAACACTTTCGCTTCTCTCTTTTACCTGGCAATGAGGGAAAAATAGACAAAAAGAATTATTTACTTTACTTAAGGAAATCATGAAATATATATCCATCTTGTGACTCATTTTGTTATGAACACACACACATTGAGAAATAGTGAATGTACATAAACAAATGCCTTGTATTACAGATCAAAGAAACTTTACAATGTGTATAATATGTTGGTTGGTTTATCCTCACCATGACAGCCTTTTTAATAAGCTCAGTCTCAGGAAAGTTCTTCTGGGCCTCTTGCGTCCACGTGTCGACGACGTCGTACCTCTGGGCTGCCTCACCAAAAGCTGGAACCGTTTCCTGGGCTGTGGTAGTGGCCTTGAGATTGTTTTCAGCCGTTATCATTTTCTTCATTTCATCCTCTCCAATTTTTATTGTGTCAGAAACTCTGTTAAATTCCCCATCAATAAATTTGACTATGTCTTCATGTTCATGAACAAGGGTTAAATATTCTTCTATGATTCGCTCATGCTCTTGCTTCCATTGCTTCATGAGTTTCTGATACTGAAGAAGCTGGGAAGTGACCTCCTGGCTCCTCTCTTTAATGCTCTCCATGCTGTTGCTCAATTCTGCCTTCATGGAATTCAGTTTTTTACTAATGCCATTGGAAGAATCATGTACTGACTTCGCCAGACTGTTCAGGTCTGCATCTGGAGGCGCTGGACTTTCACTAGAGACAGAACTCTTCTTAACTTTTCTGCTTGACCTGCTCTTCCTTTTGGGGGTTTTGACCTTTTCTGAACCATCAACAATATGGGCCATACCAAAATTGTGATTTTGAGTTTGTGGATCTTGCTCAGTAGCTTCCTCAGTAGCTTGTTCTTGATGATCAACATTTTGAGTCTGTTCTTGTTTTTCTGGCTGATCTCCTTCAGTTTGGGCCTCTTCTTGAGTTTCTCCCTCTGCTTCACCTCGGGTCATATTTAAAACCTCTGTATTTATAGGGAAGTCTTCTTCATTGGCTTCATGTTCGCTGCCGCAAATGGGACAGAGCAAAGAGTTTTCATTTAATTTGTCACTTACACACTTAGAACACAAAGTATGGCCACAAGGAAGGATCTTGGGTATACGATCCTCATCGTCATAATTTTGTGCACATTCGCCACAAGCTTTGTTTTCAGCATCCATGTTGATTTTTTTCCCTCAATTGATAACAGAGACTATTCAAGTACTGATCAATTGATTCAAGTAGATTAGGCTATAATATTCTTCAATATCCATGCTCATAAACATGGCCTTTTCTTATTAACTCAGTTTCTTTTTTTATTCCTTTTGTGATTTTATAGAACAAATATAGATATCATACTTTTATAGCACTCTAATTAGCACTGTAAATATTATAATATATTCAAATACACTGCATAAACCCTCCCGTCTATTTGCATCATCAGCCATTTTTTTTTCTGCCCTGTCTTGGGAATCTTATATATTAATACATTTCACCAACTGAACCTGAATTAGTTCCATCAACTGTTTTACAGTATATTCTTTGGCGTAGCGTATATACCTGTAAAGAGAAAAAATCATCATAATATCTGTATAAATAACATTGCATGTTTTATGTTATGAAAACACCAAATCTAGCTAAGCAATCTCTCTCTCTCTCTCTCTCTCTCTCTCTCTCTCTCTCTCTCTCTCTCTCTCTCTCTCTCTCTCTCTCTCTCTCTCTATCTATCTATCTATCTATCTATCTATCTATCTATCAATCTATCTATCTATCCCTCCATACATCTATCTATCTATCTATCTATATATCTATCTATCTATCCCTCCATACATACATTTATCTATCTATCTATATATCTGTATATCTATCTATCTATCTATCTATCGCGATACTACAACTAAAAATCTATCTATCTATCTATCTATCTATCTATCTATCTATCTATATATATATATATATATATATATATATATATATATATATATATATATATATATATATATATATATATATATATATATCGCGATACTACAACTAAAAGTCTATTGGACTTAGATAGGTTTGGCCATAAAAACTCGATCTTAAGTCCCCATTCAATTAAGGTTCTTTTTCCTATTCTGGCGTATTCGTTACATATCTCTAATTATCCCTTTACATCTGACAAGTCACAACACTCCACATCTTTGTTCTCTCTTTGCTTTATGGTTTTATGGTGTCCGGGCCTGATGGGGACAAGTTCCTTTGCCCGCCTCGGTGTCATGCTCATAAAATGTTACTCGCTTTTCGTTATTATTCAAGTATAAATGACTCTTGTTACATTATGAGACGACATTAGATATTAATAGGATAGCGAATAATATTAAAAGCCAGACCCCCTTTGATGGGGGGTGGGGCAGCAAGTGGGGGAAGAGGCTGATAATATAGCTCAATCGATAACCCAACCAAGGGGTAGATCTCATATGAGATAATTCTAATACCTGAGGTCAGGACATCGTAAACTGGAGGCGATGGAGGGGCGGAGGCAAAGGCGTTCTTTTCGCATGAGGCAATACCAAGAACACAACAGAAGCAGAACTTTACGAAAGAAAATACATTGGTATCTTGAAGATGCTTCTAGTGGAAAGTTAAAGCTTTATATTTTAAAAATAATTATTAAAAAAACTCTACTGTGGGTCTTTATTTTCCATTATTATTATTATTATTATTATTATTATTATTATTATTATTATTATTATTATTATTATTATTATTATTATTATTATTATTATTATTATTATTATTATTATTATTATTTTTTTATTATTATTATTATTATTATTATTATTATTATTATTATTATTATTATTATTATTATTATTATTATTACCATTACCATTGCCATTGTTATTGTTATTGTTATTATTATTATTATTATTATTATTATTATTATTATTATTATTATTATTATTATTATTATTATTATTATTATTATTATTATTATTATTATTATTATTATTTTACCATGCTATATTCAGCCGGAGCTAAGAGAATGGTCACAACTTAACAAAAAATTGAGAAAACAAATCTGGATTTTTCTTTGGAAACCAACATCCCTTTTAGTCTTTTTATTTTCAATGGATATATTATTTTAGGTAATAAGAAATTGCCAGACCTTTAAAAGTCGCCTATGCACGGTGAGATTTGGCCTTCGGACCACTGGACAGATCTGGTTGGATCCGTCCAGATTGGATCGTCTATGGGCTAGTTTTGTACCACCATCTTTATCTTTTTTCCTTCTACTGTAACATGCAAGAATAGAATTGTTTTCTACACCGCTGTGTGTAATGTGATGTGACCGGTTTTACGTCACGGACTCCCGCTTCTATTAAGGGCTAGAACAGTGCCTTTCTTTGAAGGATTTTCGGTTTTGGCAAGTGCTGCCGTTACCTTGAGTGAATGCCCTTTCTAACCTCACACCGTGGTGGGCCTCGAACTCACGAAATGACGAATCAAAGTCACGAATATTACCACTTGGACATGTCGGCCACTCTATGTGTACCGTGTAATATTTAATAAATAAGCAGTTATGCAAGTAATAGTAATTAGTATGATGATAATAACTGTCATTATTTTCTTTATTATCATTGCCGTTGTTATTGGCAATGCCATTGTTATTATCATTATCATCATTATCATCATCATCATCATCATCATTATCGTTATCATTATAATTATCATCATCAACATCATCATTATCATTATAATAATTGTTATAATCATTATCATCATTAAATTATCATCTTTATTATTAGCATCATTATCATCATCATTATCATTATCATCAGTATCATCATCATTATCATTATCATCATTATCATTATCATCATTATCATTATCATCATTATCATCATCATCATCAGTATCATCATCATCATCATCATCATCATCATTCATGCATGAAGGAGGTTCTCGTGCGTGAGTTGCTCCAGGCAACGCTGGTAAACAGTTGCATGAAATATTGACGAAATATTTGATTTGTGGGAAAAATAAAGTTAATAGAATTTTTACCTCTAGTGATGCAAATAGGAATTTTAACTTAACCTCTTGTATAATTACATAACTTAACCGTATGATTTTATAAATACGCTATGATTGTGACTGGCCTAGAGACCAATGGACAGATCTGGTTGGATCCGGCCAGATTGGATCGTCTATGGGCTGGTTGTGGACCACAGTTTTTATCCTTTTTAGTCTCTCTGCTGCAACATAACCTATTGTATAATTGTATAACTAAACCGTAAGATTTCATAAATACGCTATGATTGTGATTGGCCTAGAGTCCATTGGACAGATCTGGTTGGATCCGACCAGATTGGATCGTTTATAGGCTGGTTGTGGACCACAGTTTTTATCCTTTTTTTTCCTCTGCTGCAACATAATCTCTTGTATAATTGTATAACTTGACAGTGATTTTATAAATACGCTAAGATTGTGATTGGCCTAGAGACCACTGGACAGTTCTGGTTTGATCCGACCAGATTGGATCGTTTATGGGATGGTTGTGGACCACAGTTTTTATCCTTTTTTTTTCCTCTGCTGCAACATAATCTCTTGTATAATTGTATAACTTGACAGTATGATTTTATAAATACGCTACGATTGTGATTGGCCTAGAGACCACTGGACAGTTCTGGTTGGATCCGACCAGATTGGATCGTTCATGGGTCGGTTGTGAACCAAAATTTTTATCCTTTTTTTTCCTCTACTGCAATACAACCTCTTGTATAATTGCATAACCTGACTGTATGATTTTATAAATACGTTATGATTGTGATTGGCCTTGAGACCATTGGACAGATCTGGTTGGATCCGACCAGATTGGATCGTCTATGGGGTGGTTGTAGGCCAAAGTCTTTATCCTTTTCTCGCCACTACCGCAACATGCAAAATTTGCGACTGCTGTGTGTAATGTGATGTAATCGTTTTTACGTCAAGGACACCCTTTTCTACTAAGGGCTAAGACGGTGCCTTCTTTTTAAGGAAACAAAGGCTAAATTTAGAACGGAACACTGGTCGCATGATATCTTATTATAAATTAAATAATCGTGTCATTTTTTTATAAACACAACCGTAAAATGAAAATTATATATATTTTTTTCAATATTTTGTATAGAGAGTTCATCAAAAGACATATTATATAATCTTTTAACAGTTTTTATGCCATGTATGAAAATAAATATAAAAAATATATTGCTTAATTTAATACTTGTAATAATTGCAATATTTGCATAGTGCAAAAGTGTATATATATATATATATATATATATATATATATATATATATATATATATATATATATATATATATATATATATATATATATATATATATATATATATATATGCATATTGATTTTTGTGACCAATATAATATATTTATTGTTAAAAAGACATAAATAAAGCACAGATTTTTAATGTATATTGTCTATAGCTCAAGAATAAAATATTTATTGAACTCAAAAACTTCTTAAATAGTAAGACATGCTCAAATATACTGAGAGAGATAATTTTCTTTTTTTTTTCCTTTATTTTTACTTCAAGAATTCCTATGTTCAAACTTTTTTTTAATCCGGAGAAATACACAAATACACGGAAAGGGACAAAATTTCGGTGTTCTTCCAATATTTGTTCTACCGATAATCTATGATCTACCATTAGGTTGGGTTTGGTTAGGTTAGGTTAGGTTAGGTTAGGTTGGAAATGTGAATGTTCATGGTAGATCACATATTGGAAAAGCATCCAGATTTCTCATATTCACTTATCATTTTCCTCATTAATTCCATAATTCGTCACTTGGTTTATTGCAAATTCTCTTTTCCTCGCTTTCCAATTTTCTTTAAGACTCCAATTTTGAATCCTTCCTTTTACATTATTTAGAAAAAAAAATCAAATTTTCTAAAGACCCCAAGTTCGAACCTTTCCTTTTTTCATTATTTACATAAAAAAAGTTAACATTTTCATAAACACCTTAAACAAATGGAATTGAAAGTAGGAGATGGGTTTTTACCTTGGCGAAACACTGCCAACTCAGCAGATTTAATAGTAAACACCATTGCTTAGTCAGTACTGGTCGAAAACACGTATTTTGACTTACATTAAGAAAATTGTCATTCACATATCTATTCTCGTTGTGTTTCTTGGAATAAATGGATTCAACTTTCACATATTTTTTATATTGTAGAATCTTCGTCACTGATTCCTTGATTCGTCATTGGAAGATTCCAAAGAAGGGAATTCTAATATTATTCCATTTTTATTACGTTTATTTCATTTATTTACTTATTTAATAACTGATTCATATTTTTTCTTTCCTGATCCATCATATTTTCGTATTAGAAATAATCACTTCATTTGCAAATGTCTCTTTCCTTCATTTAAAATTATTTTTTAATCAAACACCGACCAAAAACCCCATTTCAAGAAATTCTCACAATTTTCTCCATCATCTCAATATTGATTTGAAAGTTTTTTAATACAACACAACACCTCAAAAAATAAAGACTATGACACGGACAACACGCTGTGAGATATCCACGAGTTCTCAGCTCTCTGATAAATCTGTGAATGGGTGAGTAATATCTTTATAACGAGGCATCTAGAATAAACGACCTGTTCCCACCAAATGCTTTGGTATTTATAACCCCCAAATACACCTTCTCTAGAATAGGCGAGGCAGTGGAATCAATATTGACACCTTCTGGTGATTAGGCAATCGTTTGAAGTAAACTCCGCGTGCCTCCGTTTAATAAAATGAAGTCGGGACCGCATTTTTTAATTCACGAGTCTCCATTCTATTGTGTCTATATCGATGCCAAGGGACAATATAGTCAAGGTTAAGAAAATTCAGCCTTAAATCTTAGGTTCAAACCCTGGGTTATAACCGCTAAGACGTGGCTCTGTGCCTTGCCTGTGTAACTAAAAGCAGTAATAATGTAACGTGCTGTTCGTACGAATGGCACTGCAAACGAGTGCCACGAACCTGCATGTATTATTTATGTATGTGAAGGACACACGCACAAAGAGGTTTTATCGAGCCTTATGGTAGCACGAAGATAAACATCACAGCGTATCTGATCAAATCATTAATTCCGCATTGCGTTCTTAAACACGGACGTTAAAACGTAAATTAAACATGAAATTATACTTTTTAATTTGCATTTCATAAAATCTTATTGATTCTTATATGTTTGGTTATCATTACTGAGAAAGGAAAAGTTATTTAAATATTACCTCAGGAATGGCATGCATGAATCAGACTTTAATAAAAAAAAATTATGGGAAATCTTGCATTGGGACTACCATTAAAAATATAATTGATATATTTAAGTACAATACAATATTTCAAAATTCTCTCTCTCTCTCTCTCTCTCTCTCTCTCTCTCTCTCTCTCTCTCTCTCTCTCTCTCTCTCTCTCTCTCTCTCTCTCTCTCTCTCTCTCTCTCTCTCTCTCTCTCTCATTGCTGAGTAAGAGTACTGTTGTAGCTATAACCGCACTGACAAGGTCTAAACTTTGTCACTGACATAGAGTAGATTTCTTTTAAATACGTTCCGATGTTGTCTAAATATTTTGAAATCTGTTATGGAATGTTTCCCGTTCATTCTGGAACGTAAAGAATAGAATCAATAATAGCCATTGTATAGAAAAGAAAAGTAATTTTTCACCTTAAGGCAGACAAAAGCCTATTGAACGGTGGGCTGGATTTTTTTTTTTTTTTTTTTTTTTTTTTTTTTTTTTTTTACATCGGAACAGGCTAAGACTATGGCCCTCGTTGGGCCCGGGTACCAAGAAACATAGAACAAGAAGAAAGAGTAGCAGCTTAAGGACAAGGTAAAAAGAAGAGAGTAATAAACAACATGAAAGGACGGGCTGAATTAACAGTCAAAGTACGAAGACCTAGAAATACTGCGGGATTAGGCCCTGAGATGACGATAGATCAGCTATTTGAAGGGAGAGAAGTCATAAGAGTTAAGGAATACAGAAGGAGGAAGAGAGTTCCAGAATCTGGAATAAAGCAGCCATAGCACAGATCAAGCATCAAGCTACAAAATTCCACACAGATCCTGTGTGACGACGCCGTTTGGCGTGTGTGATACGGCTTGCCAGTGAGGCAGGGATGTAACTTGCCAACTCATCAAGAGCAGCGATTACTACGTTTCCATTTTGGGATCCATTAAAATCTAACTATGCTACATCAAACATTGGGTAGAAAAAGACATCATGGGGAGAGTAGAGCTGAATGCATGGCAAATAGGCCTAATGCAAATCATGCTGAAAGCATGGATGCCCTTCTCTTGGTTGCTCGTGGTAGTGTGTTCCTTCACGTAAAACAACGCATGGGGACAAGAAGAGAGAATATTGGCCCTACAATGTGTTCCTTGAGGCAAAATCATTACTGCCACCAGGTTGTCTACCTTCAAGCCAGTAGTGGAGTCCACAAGATTCCCGGAGATTCTTAGCACCCCTCTATGCCGGGTACGGGGGGTCATAAGCTGTGGGCCTTCTATAAATATATATACTTTTACTGCTTATTTGGGTAATTATGTTGCAGAATAATATAGTTTGAATTAAGCAACTACATAATCAACGGAATTGACTTTGTACATTTGCTTCTCGCAGACAGAGCTTAACAACAACAAAAACGACAACAACAACAACAACAACAACTCCTCCTCCTACTCCTCCTTTTCCTCCTCCTTGTTCGTCCCCTTTTCTTCTTCTTCTTCTTCTTCTTCTTCTTCTTCTTCTTCTTCTTCTTCTTCTTCTTCTTCTTCTTCTTCTTCTTCTTCTTCTTCTTCTTCTTCTTCTTCTTCTTCTTCTTCTTCTTCTTCTTCTTCTTCTTCTTCTTCTTCTTCTTCTTCTTCTTCTTCCTTTCATTGGTATTCCTTGTCGGACAATGCTTCTCTTTCTCAGACCTTTCTCAGACCTCGAGTTCGTGACGATAATCAATAGTGGTGACAGGAGCTACTGTGCAGGACACCGTTACAGACTCGTTCTTATCTACATGTGGCCCTGTCGAAGAAGAGCTATGCCGACAATAGCGGCTGTAGATTTGTATTTTACGTAGATGGGCTTCAACAAAACTGTAGGGGCAATTTTAATTTTTTTTGGAAGAATTTAAAACAAAACTAACCGGAAAAGAGGTCATTTAGAATATATATATATATATATATATATATATATATTATATATATATATATATATATATATATATATATATATATATATATATATATATATATATGTATATATTATATATATATATATATATATATATATATATATATATATATATATATATATATATATATATATATGTATATATATATATATATATATTATATATATATATATATATATATATATATATATATATATATATATATATATATATATATATATATATATATATATATATATATATATATATATATATATAGTAAGGAAGCCCATCAGTTAAACAAAACTTATAAAACAATGCTATATTTCGGTTCCTAACTGGATCCCTTCTGTGCTTGAGAAGGGATCCAGTTAGGATCCGAAATATAGCATTGTTTTATAAGTTTTGCTTAACTGATGGGCTTCCTTACTATTTAGTGCTGTATGTTAACAGTTTGCACTTATTTATATATATTATATATATATATATATATATATATATATATATATATATATATATATATATTATATATATATATATATATATATATATATATATATATATATATATATATATATATATATATATATATATATATATATATATATATATATATATATATATATATATATATATATATATATATATATATATATATATATATATATATATATATATATATATATATATATATATATATATATATATATATATATATATATATATATATATATATATATATATATATATATATATATATATATATATATATATAATAAATGGTTTTGAAATTATTAAAGATTATATATTTCATGACAACACATTACGCAATCACTTCCATATATTGGGTAAAATATTTAAAAAAGTAAATTAAGAATGACATGACAATGAAGAGCAGAAACTCGTACTGTTGACACGAGAGAGAGAGAGAGAGAGAGAGAGAGAGAGAGAGAGAGAGAGAGAGAGAGAGAGAGAGAGAGAGAGAGAGAGAGAGAGAGAGCATTTCTTATAAAATTTACCTTAGATACTTATAGAATAATATTTCATTTTTCTACATTTACCTAAATCGAAGAAAACGACAAACTTTGCAATGGGCGACTAGTGTATTAACATCACACCTTTTTTTTTTTTTTAATGTATATCCATCAAGTTTATCATTCTCTTACTATATTAGTGCTTCCAAATTACTTGATATGCATATGTGCATACACACACACACATACATGCATAAATTCATATGTGTGTAATTACCTATTCGTAATTACCTAAGTGTGTTTACGGGAAAGAGCCTCATGCTCGTAGCTCCCCGTCTACCTGGTCGGTTCCATTTTTGTACTCAGTGATACTTATATGTGTGTGTGTGTGTGTGTGTGTGTGTGTGTGTGTGTGCGTGCGCGCGCGTGTGCATTTGCTTACTTAATTGTGCTTACGCGAAAGAGCCCTATCCTCTTAACTCTCTGTCTTCTGGTCGGTTCCATTTTATTCTCAATGATGCTTATCATAATTGTCCTTAAAACTAGGAATTAATTTAGCATTCACTATTTCTTTGTTTAGTGAATTCCAGTCATCAACACTTCTTACACTAAAAAAGTACTTACTTACATCCTGCAAAAACGTTTTCTTACAATGCCTCAAACTATGATTTCGAGTTTTAGTGCCAGCCATATCAAAATATCGATCCTTATCCACTCTGTCAAACCAGAAAGGAATTTAAAACCCTTCACCACATTCCCCATCCCGCCTCATTTTTCTAGATTCGAGTGATGGTAAGTCTAACTCCTTCAGCCTCTCCTCATAACTCAGAGTGTGCATCTCCGGCGCCAGTTTCGCATCAGATATGCATCTTGTGAAATTACCTAAAAGTAGTTACCTAAATGTGCTTACAGGAAAGAGCCCTAAGCTTGTAACTTCCCGTCCCCTGGTCGGTTCCATTTTGTACTTAGTGATACTTATCATACTTGTCCCTAAACCTACGGATTGAGTTAGCATTAACTACCTCCTCGCTTAGCGAATTCCAATTATCAACTACTCTTACACTAAAAAATACATCCTTTCACCCTGCAAAGAAGTTTTATTACGAAGCTTCAAACAATGACCTCTAGTTCTAGTGCCAGCCATATCAAAATATCGATCTCTATCCACTCAGTCATAACCATGAAGGAATTTGAAAACCGTCACCATATCCCCCCTCAATCTTCTAGCTGCGAGTGATGGTAAATCTAATACCCTCAGCCTCTCATCATAACTGAGCTTGCGTATTTTTGGCTAAGAAAGTATATGTTGCCCTTACTATGCCATTTATATGAATATCTTGCGACAAATCGGCCAGTATGTTTACTCCTAGATCTCTCTCATTCTCTGTGTCTTGACGTTCTAATCCTGCCACCGAGTAGCCAAGTTTGTGCCTTCTTGCACTTGTACCCATTCTCATTACTTTACATTTTGAGGTATTGAATATCATTAGCCACTTTTCTGACCACTCATGCAGACTATTTAGATCTTCCTGAAGTTCTGTGTGTGTGTGTGTGTGTGTGTGTGTGTGTGTGTGTGTGTGTGTGTGTGTGTGTGTGTGTGTGTGTGTGTGTGTGTGTGTGTGTGTGTGTGTGTGTGTGTGTGATTACCTAATTGTGTTTACGGGAAAGAGCCCAAAGCTCGTATCTTCCCGTCTCCTGATCGGTTCCATTTTATACTTAGTCATACTTATCATACTTGTCCTTAAAACTATGGATTGAGATAGCATTAACTACCTCCTCGCTTAGCCAATTCCAATTATCAACTACTCTTACACTGAAAAAGTATTTCCTTACATCCTGCAAAGAAGTTTTCTTACGAAGCTTCAAACTATGACCTCTAGTTCTAGAGCCAGCCATATCAAAATATCGATCCCTATCCACTCTATCATAACCATGAAGGAATTTAAAGACTGTCACCATATCCCCCCTCACTCTTCTAGCTTCGAGTGATGGTAAGTCTAATTCCCTCAGCCTCTCATCATAACTGAGATTGCGTATTTTTGGCACCAGTTTCGTGGCATGTCTTTGAACTTTTTCAAGCTTAGCTATGTGCTTTTTCAAGTGCGGATTCCAAAAGGGGGCTGCATATTCGAGTTTTGGCCTCACATAGGTTACATAAATATTTCTGAACATTTCCTTGTCCATGCGCCTGAAGGCTACCCTTATATTTGATAAGAATGCATATGCTGCCCTTACTATGCCATTTATATGTATTTCTGGAGACAAATCTGCCAGTATGTTTACTCCTAGATCTCTCTCATTTTCTGTCTCTTGAAGTTGTACTCCAGCCACCGAGTAGTCAAGCTTGGGCCTTCTTGCACTTGTACCCATTCTCATTACCTTACATTTTGAACTATTGAATTTCATTAGTCACTTTTCTGACCACTCATGCAGATTATTTAGATCCTCCTGAAGTTCTCTACCATTGTTCTCGTTTTTTACTTTCTTCACAATCTTTGCATCATCTGCAAACATATTCATGAATGAATTTACACACTCTGGTAGGTCATTTACATATACAAGGAACAAAAGTGGCCCTAAAACTGAACCCTGTGGAACTCCACTACTAACTCTTCTCCATTCAGACACTGAGTGTCTTACTCTAACCCTCTGTTCCCTTCCTTCTAAGTAAGTTTTTATCCATTCCAAAACATTTCCACCTATTCTAGCCATTGATTGCAGCTTCCTAATAAGTCTCCCATGTGGAACAGTGTCAAACGCTTTCTGGAAGTCTAGGAATATGCAATCTGCCCAGCCCTCTCTTTCCTGTAAGATTTGGCTTACCTCATCATAAAATTCTAATAAGTTTGTTACTGTTGATCTACCTTCTCTGAAGCCATGTTGCCTCACTGACAAAAAGTTGAAGGATTCCAAGTGAAGAGAGATATGTTTCCTTAGTAGTTTCTCCATAAGTTTGCAAACTATGCTGGTCAAGGAAACTGGTCTATAGTTCAGAGCCGTATCCCTCCTTCCCTTTTTGAAGATAGGTATCACATTTGCTTGTTTCCAGCATCTTGGAATCTCCCCCGACTCCAGTGACTCCTTAAATATGATACTTAGTGCCACTGATATTGTGTTTGCGCATTATTTAAGCACATGAGGGGATATGTCATCAGGACCTGTAGCTTTATGAACATCTAAATCCATCAGCGCTTTGCATACCTCTGTGGCTGTAAGGTTGATGTTCTCTAATACCGGCCCTTGAGCTTCTATCACTGCAATCTGAGGGGGTGGGGTATTTTCTACTGTAAATACTGACTGAAAATCCTTGTTCAATTCTTTGCAGATCTCTTCATCCGTCTCAGTGGTGCTTTCATCCGCTCTCTTTAGCCTTAAAACCTGTTCTTTAACCTTCAGTTTTCCTCTGATAAAGCTGTGGAAAAGCTTGGGATTTTCTTTAGCCTTCCTGGTGATGTCCCTCTCATAGTCTCTCTCTGCCTCTCTCCTTTTACTTAGGTAGTCATTTCTTTCTCTTTTGTAGGTTTGCCAGGCATTTATGTTTTTTCTCCTCCTATACCTTTTCCAGCATTTGTCTCTCCACTCCTTAGCTCTTTTACACCCATTATCGAACCATTTCTCTCTGGCATGAATTACACCTACTTTGGTGACAGGTATGCAGCAATCTACTATCTTCCCATATTTCTCACAAAAAATGTCATACATTTCTTGTACAGATTTGTTGTAAAATAAGGTTGTGTGTGTGTGTGTGTGTGTGTGTGTGTGTGTGTGTGTGTGTGTGTGTGTGTGTGTGTGTGTGTGTGTGTGTGCTTGCGCGCGCGCTCACGTATGTATTCTTATGACTTCAGGATGAACATTTTTCGATCAACCAAACTCGAGTTTGCAAAAGTACTTTCATCCCAAATCCAAAACATTTATTAGTGTACGCACTCTACCTGCTAATTAGACACGGGTTTCTACAAGTGCAATGCAACAATGTTTATAATGCTCTAAAACCTATAGCATAGAAAGGCTGTACAGGCTCTTTGTGGAATCGAACTCGGAATTCCTGGATGCTGGGCCATCATGGCAAAGGCTCTTTGAATGGCTGATATTTTTTTTTTCCTTCAACTCCACTAGGCAGATGGGGGCTGTGAAAAATTTTCTTTTCACGATTTGAATATGTAACACACGATAAGTTATGCCTTAAGTGGCCGTAATTTTATAATTCAGGAATATCGCCTACCAGAAAAGTAAGTAAGAATTCAGCTAGCAATATCACATGAGATAGATCAGAAAGTAATGAGTTGGTTTGGACACATGGATAGGATGAGTGATGAATGACTAGTTTGGAGAGTGTGGCGTGCAGAAGTGATTAGAGTAAGGCCAAGAAGGAGACCTAGAAGGAGATGGATGGATGGTGTGTATAGGTCACTGGATGCACGTGGAAAGTCACTGGAGCAGGGAAGAGAGCGAGCAAGAGATAGGAATGAGTGAAGGGAGATATGTGTATAGGTCATGCAGGCCAAAGGGATTTCTTGCACCTGCTAGCACAGTGAAGTGTGATGGACAGATGTGAAGGTAACTGCCATGTGATGAGGCGGTGGGGGTAAGCCACCCTCACTGCAGAATATCCTGACCTGCCTATCTTGTGGGTGACCCAAGAGGGTGGTACGGCAAGGAAATGTGGCTACCCTTTATCCCCAAGGAGCTAAGTGGAGTTATCGAGGTATGTGATGGATCGTGGTGAATACATTTTTCTTGGCTCGGCCACCCTCTTAAAAGGGGGAATAAGGCCTTGTATATAGATAGCTAGATAAGAGTTGCTAGAAATTAAAATAAAAACTCATTTAAGTTACAACTCTTCGTGAGGGTTTCCAGAGCAAGAGATTTAATATTTGACATTTATCAATGACACTGCATTAAGACCTCAGTGAGAACGCGTCACAACATAACA
Source organism: Halocaridina rubra (assembly GCA_037179515.1). NCBI lineage: Eukaryota > Metazoa > Arthropoda > Malacostraca > Decapoda > Atyidae > Halocaridina > Halocaridina rubra. Next base: position 20,526 of record JAXCGZ010015427.1, on the reverse strand, counting down.
CTCACCCTTCAGTATAAAAACATAACATCTGCACAAATTATGACAAAATCAAGGTTGACATTCTCTTATTCAATTAAACAGCAATATTAGGCAATGGTAGTTCATCTTCTTGTCCTTTTCCAAGGACCAAAGAGAAAATGTTATTTATATCACCTTCAGAGTTCTTAAATGGCAAATCTGAAATAGGCAGAAGGTGAATGAATTGGAAATGGAAGCATATCTTCCCTGCTTGCATAAAATAAGCTGTCAATTAACTCAGAGATATTATCATTCATTTTCAAACTCGAGTAACCAGGCCACCACTTAATATCAGAATATTCCCTTCATATTTCACAATATACGGTATATCGGGCAAGGTTTTAAGTGGCATGATTCAATAATAAATGGAAGAGGGCAGAACCAAGGACAAGCAAATGCTGGAATGAGCATGGGAGAAGAAACAGTAAAAAATGCCCAGAAAATTTCCAAATGAGCGAGTAATGAGTATTCATGTGAAGAAAGAGAGGCAGAGATAATTTATGAGAGAAATATTACCAGGAGAGCTAAGAAAAATCCCAACTTTTCGACAACTTTGTCAGAAAAATGCTAAAGGCCATGAAACAAGCTTAGATTAAAATTGGGAGGGCAGATGGAGGCATAACTGAGATAGATAAAGTGATCTGCAAAAAAAATTTACAAGGAGTATCAGTTGGCATTAACAGTAGAAAATGCTCCACCCATTCATATTGTAGAGATGAGAGATCATAGGCCAGAATAAGAGAACATCATCTTTCCTTTCACAGAGGTATGGGAAGCGTTTATAAAATTAGATGCTCATAAGCCTGTAAGGCCTGACAATTCATCCCCTTACATATATAGGAAATGTGTTGAACCACAATTAGTAGCACTATGCAACATATTTGAGAAGTCACTTGAATCTGGGGAGATTGTAAGATGCTGGAAACAAGCAAATGTGGAACCAGTTTTCAAAAAAGGAAGGGTGACACAGCTCTAAACTATAGGTCTATTTTTTGTATTAATATGCTTTGAAAAGATATTGAAAAACTACTGATGAACACGTTTTTCTCCATTTGGAATCCTTCAACTTTCTGTCATTGAGACAACATGGCTCAAGAGAAGGAAGAGCTACACAAACAAGCTGGATAGAAATTTATAGTGAGGTAAGATTAATCTTAGAATAGAGCTGGGCAGATTGCATAACCTTTTATTTCATGAAAGCATTTGAAGTAGCTCCAGGTGGGAGACTAATTAAGAAGCTGCAAGTGATGGCAAAAATAGGAGGGAATGTCTTGAAATTGATTATGACGTTTTAAGAAGAAAGGGACCAGAGGCTCAAAGTAAGACATGCAGCGTCTAATAGGAGAAAGGTTAGTAGTTGGTTCCCACACGGATCAGCTTTCTGGCCAATTCTATTTCTCACATATGAAAATATCCTGCCTGAGTCTATGAATGCATTTTAGAGTATATGTTCAGATGATGCACAGATTGTGAAGGGAGTGAAAGTAAGTAATAATGGTAGACAACTCCAGGAAGGCCTAAATATTCTGCATGAGTAGCCAGACAAGTGGGTGATGAGATTTATTATTTCAAAATGTGTTTAACATGGACAAAATTTAAAAAAGGCTGAAGTTTGGGTATTCAGTAGCAAGAGAGGAACTTCAAAAATCTTGGAATGAAAGAAATCCAGGGGTAAATGAATTGGCAGATAAGTTTCCAGGGAATGCATATAAAGACAGCATATGAATTCTCAGCAAACATAAGGCTGGCCTTCAGGCATATTGACAAGGAAATGATCATGTATCTTTACGTGGCTAGTGTGAGGCCAACGCTTGAAAAAGCAGTGCCTTTCCGGTATCCACCCTTATAAATCATATAAACTGCACGCAAATAGTTCAAATAAATGCTACAAAGCTGGTGACAGAGAAACGTAATACCAGTTGAGAGGAAAGGGTGACGGAATTAGACTTACCATCACTCGAAGCTAGAGGGAAGACGGGTTATATAGAGAGTGGATAGGAAGCGATAATTTGATATGGGTGGTTTTATATATAGGAATCACAGTTAGAAGTACTATTTGGTGTAAAATACTTGATAATTGTAATTCGTTAGGCGAGGAAAGAGTAAATGCTGAATGCATTAAGAGTTTAAGGATTGATATGAAATCCGTCATTAAGAAAATGTAACCGACCAGGAAACGGGGAATTACGAGTATTGGGATCTTTCCCGTGAGCACATTTAGGTCAATATAATAAGGTAAATAAACAAAGGTACCGAGGGGACATATTTGCCCTCATTGAAACTTGAGTTTTGGAGATCTCAGAGACACTTTCCCAAGATAACTACCTGTTCCGGTTTTACGTCACGGACTCCCTTTTCAACTAAGGGCTAGGACTGCTGCCTTCTTGAGAGGGACTTGTTTTGGCAGGTGTAATCGTTACCCTGAGAGCATGCCCTTGCTAACCTAAGACCGTGACGGGGCGCGAACCCTCGACCTGACGCCTCAGAGTCGGGGACGCTACCGACTGAGCCACGGTGACTTTCCCATCATAACTACTTATTATAAATATTTTCTATTTGCCTTCGTAGGGGACAGATGCTACCAGAACAAGGGATGCCTCTATCCTCTCCTTCATATCCTCGAGGATTTGAAGGATCGCTTTAGTCCCGATTAGAAGTTAAACTAGGAACTTCCTTAGGCCGCTTTCACATCAAAGTGGCACGTCGCACGTGGCATGTCACGTGGCACGACAGTTGAAAACGAACATCCGGAAATATATGAATCCTTTCACAAAAAAGTGGCGTGACACATCCCATGTGCCACGTGAGGATGTTCTGGATGCTCGTTTTCAAATGACGTGCCACGTGGCATGCCACGTGCGACGTGCCACTTTGGTGTGAAAGAGGCCTTAGAGAAGATCTAATATTAGGAGTTATATATTAATATTTTGACATCAGGAGAAGTTCCCCTGTTGTTCCGGTTTTACGTCACGGACTCCCTTTTCAACCAAAGGTTAGGACGGTTGCCTTCTTGCAAAGGACTTGCTTTGGCAGATGTAATTGTTACCCTGAGTGCATGCCCTTGCTAACCTCAGATTCAATTTCTTTTATGAATGAGACATCGGGACTGGCTAGAAAATTCCCTTCATCGGGACCGTGCACCAAGAAAACATTGAGACGAAGAAAAATAAGAAGCTTAAGGACAAGGCAGAAATAAAAGAATGATAAACTATAGGAAGAGGATATCTGAAAATATAGGTAATCAATAGGTGCTGAGAAAAAAAAATTAATTAGATTTATGTAAATGTAAAAGGATAATAACAATAATTAATTAATCAAGCAAAAATGCACTGAAAGCACATGATTGTCATTGTAAATAAATTCTGTAGTTTTGTTGTTAATTACATTGATTTTATATAAAAAAGATTTTTCCTTTATTTTTATATCTTCTCAATACATAATTATCGTAATCTAATATGATATTAAAATTATTTTTTTGGTAGCTATCATATTTCCTAAACATTCTATCTATCTATCTATCTATCTATCTATCTATCTATCTATCTATCGATACATATATATATATATATATATATATATATATATATATATATATATATATATATATATATATATATATATATATATATTATATATATATATATATATATTTATCGGAGTGTTATGTTGGCTCTTCAAACATCTGCCACGTTGCATTTTTAAAGAAAAAAAATTCTTGAAGTGTGAAAAAACTCACTCTCGGGAACAAAAGGGTGAGTCACGGAAAAAGATAGAGAGAGAGAGAGAGAGAGAGAGAGAGAGAGAGAGAGAGAGAGAGAGAGAGAGAGAGAGAGAGAGAGAGAGAGAGAGAGAGAGAGAGAGAGAGAGAGAGAGAGAACTTGGTGAAATATTATTTGATATAGTATGTAAGGAAAAACAAAGGCTTGTCCATTGACTGTGAATCCTACCAGGCATTTGTACATGAAAGCTTCGTTTAATTTGCATGGGACCAAATATCAAAGTCTTAATTGGACGGACACCCTCTCATTGCCGAGTCTGAAACGTGACTGCTTGACATTTAAAATCCCTGACAAATTATATTCAAGAAAAAGTTTTGGAAAAACAAGATGAAGGGTGATAGAAGGCTCCAGGAATGATTTGCTAATTATGCAGACTATTCCACGCCGCCAGCAGAATGCTTAATTATCCAATGACGCTTTTCTTACCGCGAAGAGAATTAATTTTCTTTTATTATTATTATTATTATTATTATTATTATTATTATTATTATTATTATTATTATTATTATTATTATTATCATTATTATTATTATTATCATTATTATCATTATTATTATTATTATCATTATTATTATTATTATTATTATTATTATCATTATTATTATTATTATTATTATTATTATTATTATTATTATTATTATTATTATTATTATTATCATTATTTTTATCATTATTTGTTTTATCATTATAAGAGAAAGAGAGACAATGCATGCAATAAAAATTACTATAAATAACCTGAAATGAGAGAGAGAGAGAGAGAGAGAGAGAGAGAGAGAGAGAGAGAGAGAGAGAGAGAGAGAGAGAGAGAGAGAGAGAGAGAGAGAGAGAGAGAGAGAGAGAGAGAGAGAGAGGGGGCTAGTGGGTGAAGATATCTGAAACAGTTTTCAAAATAGAATTTATAATTATACTTCCACAGCAACAGTATTTCTATTCTACTTAAAATTTAATAACAATTTAATAAATAAATAATAATAATTCTACATTTGATCCAGCATTCTTAAGGGGGGTTTACACTGTCAAACGGTGCTTCGAACGCGGTTCGACAGACAAGTGTTTGAAGTGATGTTCGAACGTGTCAACGGGGTATTTGGTTGTCGAACACGTTCGACAAACGAGTTCGACAACCAAATACCCCGTTCACAATTTCGAACATCACTTCAAACACTTGTCTGTCGAACCGCGTTTGACGAAGCGTTTGACCGTGTAAACCGCCCTTTAAAGATTCAATTTCACTTATAGATAACAATGTTCAATAATTATAAAAATATCAAAGTAGCATTCAACAGGGTCGTTCATAAACTTAATCTAACCTAATTCTTACCTATAACCCAATCACATACGTTTGTCCTTTGTTTGCACTGCTTTTTATTAAAGTTTTATGTGTCACTAATTATCCCCATTTGGGGGGGGTGGACACGGATGAAATAAAGTCGGGTTAAAGGCTGGATGCCCTTCTTATCTCCCCGCTGTGAGTCGAGCACTCTATCGGTTACGCTACCGCGGTCCTCTAATTATTACACTTTTTTATATCACTATTAATCTCCGTTATGGGGGTGACAACAGACAGAGTGTGGTTGGGGAATTAAGGCTGGATGCCCTTCCTGGCGCTCCACGATGGTTTCAATCTCGGATCTGTCAACTCCGGAGTTGACAGGCCACTCTGCTAATCCCTCGACTAATCTCTTGGCTAATCCCTTTTGACTGCATTGTTTGTTGCGGTTTTACGTCA
>JAXCGZ010015427.1:0-10000 GCA_037179515.1 Halocaridina rubra | reverse complement strand
ATCATATTTAAGGAGTCACTGGAGTCGGGGGAGATTCCAAGATGCTGGAAACAAGCAAATGTGATACCTATCTTCAAAAAGGGAAGGAGGGATACGGCTCTGAACTATAGACCAGTTTCCTTGACCAGCATAGTTTGCAAACTTATGGAGAAACTACTAAGGAAACATATCTCTCTTCACTTGGAATCCTTCAACTTTTTGTCAGTGAGGCAACATGGCTTCAGAGAAGGAAGATCAACAGTAACAAACTTATTAGAATTTTATGATGAGGTAAGCCAAATCTTACAGGAAAGAGAGGGCTGGGCAGATTGCATATTCCTAGACTTGCAGAAAGCGTTTGACACTGTTCCACATGGGAGACTTATTAGGAAGCTGCAATCAATGGCTAGAATAGGTGGAAATGTCTTGGAATGGATAAAAACTTACTTAGAAGGAAGGGAACAGAGGGTTAGAGTAAGACACTCAGTGTCTGAATGGAGAAGAGTTAGTAGTGGAGTTCCACAGGGTTCAGTTTTAGGGCCACTTTTGTTCCTTGTATATGTAAATGACCTACCAGAGTCTGTAAATTCATTCATGAATATGTTTGCAGATGATGCAAAGATTGTGAAGAAAGTAAAAAACGAGAACAATGGTAGAGAACTTCAGGAGGATCTAAATAATCTGCGTGAGTGGTCAGAAAAGTGGCTAATGAAATTCAATACCTCAAAATGTAAGGTAATGAGAATGGGTACAAGTGCAAGAAGGCCCAAGCTTGACTACTCGGTGGCTGGAGTACAACTTCAAGAGACAGAAAATGAGAGAGATCTAGGAGTAAACATACTGGCAGATTTGTCTCCAGAAATACATATAAATGGCGTAGTAAGGGCAGCATATGCATTCTTATCAAATGTAAGGGTAGCCTTCAGGCACATGGACAAGGAAATGTTCAGAAATATTTATGTAACCTATGTGAGGCCAAAACTCGAATATGCAGCCCCCTTTTGGAATCCGCACTTGAAAAAGCACATAGCCAAGCTTGAAAAAGTTCAAAGACATGCCACGAAACTGGTGCCAGAAATACGCAATCTCGGTTATGATGAGAGGCTGAGGGAATTAGACTTGCCATCACTCGAAGCTAGAAGAGTAAGGGGGGATATGGTGACAGTCTTTAAATTCCTTCATGGTTATGATAGAGTGGATAGGGATCGATATTTCGATATGGCTGGCTCTAGAACTAGAGGTCATAGTTTGAAGCTTCGTAAGAAAACTTGTTTGCAGGATGTAAGGAAATACTTTTTCAGTGTAAGAGTAGTTGATAATTGGAATTCGCTAAGCGAGGAGGTAGTTAATGCTATCTCAATCCACAGTTTTAAGGACAGGTATGATAAGTATCACTAAGTCTAAAAATGGAACCGATGAGGAGACGGGAAGATACGAGCTTTGGGCTCTTTCCCGTAAACACAATTAGGTAATCACAATTAGGTAATCACACACACACACACACACACACACACACACACACACACACACACACACACACATACACGCGCACACACAAACATACGTTCGCGTAAAGATTGTCCAGACAGTAAGGGACGATAACAATGGTAGAGAACTTCAGGAGGATCTAAATAATCTGCATGAGTGGTGGCAGAAAAGTGGCTAATGAAATTCAGTACCTCTGAATGTAAGGTAATGAGAATGGGTACAAGTGCAAGAAGGCCCAAGCTTGACTACTCGGTGGCTGGAGCAGAACTTCAAGAGACAGAGAATGTGCGAGATCTAGGAGTAAACATACTGGCCGATTTGTCTCCAGAAATGCATATAAATGGCGTAGCAAGGGCAGCATATGCATTGTTAGCAATTGTAAGGGTAGCCTTCAGGCACATGGACAAGGAAATGTTCAGAAATATTTACGTAACCTATGTGGGGCCAAGGCTCGAATATGCAGCCCCCTTTTGGAATCCGCACTTGATAATAGCACATAGCTAAGCTTGAAAAAGTTCAAAGACATGCCACGAAACTGGTGCCAGAAATGCGCAGTCTCGGTTATGAGGAGAGGCTGAGGGAATTAAGACTTGCCATCACTCGAAGCTAGTAGAGTGAGGGGGGATATGGTGACGGTTTTTAAATTTCTCTCATTGCTTTGACAGAGTGGATACGGATCCATATTTCGATATGGCTGGCTCTAGAACTGGAGGTCATAGTTTGAAGCTTCGTAAGAAAACTTGTTTGCAGGATGTAAGGAAGTACTTTTTCAGTGTAAGAGTAGTTGATGATTGGAATTCGCTTAGCGAGGAGGTAGTTAGTGCTATCTCAGTCCATAGTTGCAAGGACAGGTATGATAAGTATCACTGTGTGCTCAAAAATGGAACCGATCAAGGAGACGGGGAGCTACGAGCTTTGGGCTCTTTCCCGTATGCACAATTAGGTAATCACAATTAGGTAATTACACACACACACACACACAGACTGGAACGACCAAAAACAGCTTTATCAATCCACAAATACAGCTCTTAGGAACCCACGTAAATACAACGCAGAGAAACAGAGCAATTTCCTGACTAAAACTTGCGCAGAATTCAGAGCACGAGAGTGCACAAGAGCACTTACAGAAACAATACATACAGAATAATAACTTTATTACACTCTTGTTCTACATTGCAGTGTAGTCACCGTGGCTCAAGCGGTAGGGTCCGAAGCTTTGAGGCGTCAGGTCGAGGGTTCGTGCCCCGTCACGGTGTAAGGTTAGCAAGGGCATGCATACAGGGTAACGATTACATCTGCCAAAACAAGTCCTTCGCAAGAAAGCAAACGTCCTAGCCCATAGTAGAAAAGGGAGTCCGTGACGTAAAACCGGAACTCTTGTTCTACAGCTCCCAGGTTCGAATCCTGGACAATAGCAGTTGGAATATTTGGAAAAAAAGTATTAGGAAATAGCTAAAATTCGTAATTTCATTGCATTACTTTATTAGTTATAATTAGCAGTATCATTTTTGGGGGGGAGCTCGGCCACCCCGTTATAAGGGGGACAGCAGCCATTGTTTATAAAACAAGTCTCATTATTATTATTGCCAAATCTCTTGTTGCGTGTTAAGGTCTACAATGCTTTGGCTCCGTGGGACGATATCCCACAGTAGGGTAGAAAATGTAAAGTAACTTAACTCTGGGGATATAGGTTTTTAATTAAGAATTAGAAAATATAGTTGAATATGAAAGATTAATAAACAAAAAAGTAGTAGTAGTAGTAGTAGTAGTAGTAGTAGTAGTAGTAGTAGTAGTAGTAGTAGTAGTAGTAGTAGTAGTAGTAGTAGTAGTAGTATAACATTATGTACCAAAGTACATAATGTACTTTGGTACATAGAAAGTGTATATTTCCCAAAAGAATAAAAAATTATTTCTTCATACTTTGCATTTGTGACCAGGCTAGTGAAATGTTCAAATTTTCCCAGTTTCCAGTGTATTCCAGGTTGATCCAGTGCTGAGTAGGTGATGAGAAAATATCATCGAACTGACTCGAATTTCCAAGAATTTTCTAGAGTGTTGCAGAACTTGCGAGAATTTCCAAGAGTTTGTTAGAATTTTCTTGAACTTTCCATAATAGTACAGACACAAGGGCTTACCACTCACAACTATAAGATTCTGCAAGCGTTCTCCGGGAGCATTCTGCTATCTGTGTGCCTAATTAAACCAAGACTGTCTATATACATGGTCCCATTCCCCCTTGCAAGAGGGTGGCTGAGCCAAAGAACGCTCATTCTCCAAGATCCAACACACACCTCACCTATTCCTCTTAGTTCAATGGGGATAAAGGATTGTCACATTTCATCCCCCCTTCTTGGGTCACCCACAAGGTAGGCGGTCAAGAATATCCTGCAGTGAGGCCCGACAGCCTCAACTAGTTTACCCCCAACATTACATCACATGAAAACTCCCCTCACACCATTCATTGTCCTAGCAGGTGCGAGAAATCCCTTTGGCCCACATCAATGACAAGAGTGAAAAAGAATTCTGGGACTGCATCTGCAAAATGTGTTAAGCCTAGAAAGCATATTTCGGCATGCATGTCGGGCTTTGAAGCAATCGCTGACCACCTTATTTTACCTACAAGCACTGCAAGAAAACTGCAAGAAAACTTGCATAGCAAGATTTTTTGGTAAATGAATTCTAGAGCTGTTGAAAAATTTTCTTTTTTCTTCCAAGAGTAGAGGAAAATGTCACCTTTAAGATATTTTGCATAAGCCTCTTACGAATTCGTTGTGGATGAAATAAATTTATTCCTCATTTTAATTATATTTAGCAGGCTGGTAATGAAGAGAATAGGAAGCCATGGAAAAAGAAGTTTGCATTCTCCAAGAATTTGGCGTGAACCCACTGGTCATTCACATAACTGCTACTTCTGCAATAGTGTACACTTACAAGCACCAGACTGGCATGCATGTGTCTGTTAACAAATATCCTGACTTTCCACCATCCATCATCTCAGTGCTACATTTGTGAGTACACTGTTCCTACTCCGCTAGACAGAAAATTGCCATCATCAGACTAGAGTAGCATATCAGAGGAGTTCTATGCTGAAGATCCAGATTACAATTTCAGAGATGCAACTAGGGAGAGAAACTAGTACTACCCCACCAAAAAGACTTTGGTCTGACAAAATCGATTGCCAAGTTTTTAAGTTCTAAATTCAAGGAATGGGAAGCTGCCTCTGACCTGCAAATTGCATGTCAAAGGCAGCACCACTGATATTTTTCAAGCTTCTACATTACTCATGATAAGGTCTTCTGCCAAACCGTATCCAGTCTGTGCGAGCCAATTGGAATTGCCTTTAACCCGAATGAGAGGTGCCTCTTCATTGATGGCTCATAAAAATACCTGAAAATTATGCTGCTCCATAATGAGAATACCAGCCCATCACTTCCCTGGCTCATTCGGTGCACATTAAGAAGACCTTGCAAGAAGCCTTGACATATAATGAGTATTACTGAGAGGCTGTCAGACTTAAAACTGGTGGCATTCTTGATGGGTCTCCAAGGAAGCTTTACTGTGTTCCCCTTTTACCTTTGCCATTGTGACCGCAGGGAGACCGCAGTGCACTAGAATAGGAAGCGCTGGCCAGAAAGAACTGGGTTTTCAATGGAGATGCACAATGTCAAGTGTGAGCCACTAGTGGACCCCAGAAGGTGTTGTCCCACTGCACATAATACTGGTTCTTATGAAACAATGTTCCGCAGCTTTGATGAGGATTCTGCAGCCTTAAAGTACCAGTGGGATGTCTTCCATAAGCTATCTGATTGCACAGAACTCCCAAGAATCTCGGTAGAAAGAGAAAAGAACAGTTCAGGGCAACTTTGTCGCAGTGATTCGGGACTTCTTGGGTATTCATAATGTCAAAATATATTTTGATCTGGTTAGCCTCTGGTGAAAAACTACACCAAAATGAGATGCAGGATGTCCCTGAAAGCCCAAATATTTGAGGCTCATCTTGATAGATTCAAGGAGATGCAGGATGTCCCTGAAAGCCCAAATATTTGAGGCTCATCCTGATAGATTCAAGGAAATGCAGGATGTCCCTGAAAGCCCAAATATTTGAGGCTCATCTTGATAGATTCAAGGAGATGCAGGCTGTCCCTGAAAGCCCAATTATTTGAGGCTCATCTTGATAGATTCAAGGAGATGCAGGATGTCCCTGAGAACCCAGATATTTGAGGCTCATCTTGATAGATTCAAGGAGATGCAGGATGTCCCTGAAAGCCCAAATATTAGAGGCTCATCTTGATAGATTTAAGGAAAATTGAATCATACTCTTAGAAGGGAGGGAACAAGGTGAGTGCTTCCACTGAGATATACTGGACTTAAACGCCGCTACCAAGAGCATATAATGAAATCGTGATGGAAGACTATATTTGAGGGCTGATACTTGACAGGGATATGCATTACAGTCGCATATCTCGAGAAAGTACTCAATTCTAAACATTTTTGTAAGTGTTTGTAAAACTTTAGTATAAATACAAGTAAATCTTGATTCTTATTTCTGTAAAAATTTGCCCGTTTTTATGTTAAAAAAAATAGATTTATTTATAAATTACTTTGTCAAAGTCATATAAGAAATGTCTGAAGGGAATAATGGTCATTTTCAGAACATTTACGTCATAAGTAATTTAGATATAGCATATACAATTAAGAAGCAAAATTTGTGTAACATAGTGTTGTTGTTGTTGTTATTATTATTGTTGCTGTTCTCCTTGTTGCTGTTACTGTTGGTGTTGTTGTTGTTGTTGATGATGTTGCTGTTATTGTTGTTGTTATTGTTACTGTTATTCTTGTTGTTGTTGATGATGTTGATCTTGTTGTTGTTGTTGTTGTTGCTGTTATTTTTATTTCTCATGTCGTAGTTATTGGTATTACTTTTGTTATTGGTTTTGTTGCCGATGGAGTAATTAAACATTTTTCGTTCTTTTTAATATTCAATATTATAGGTGAAGCGGACCAAAGGGATTTCTCGCATCTGCTAGCTCAGTGATCTGTGATGGACGGGTGTAAGGGGAGTTGCCATGTGATGAAGCGGTGGGGGTAAACTAGCTGCGGCTGTAGGGTCTCACTGTAAACTATCCATGCCCTCTTACCTTGTGAATGACCCAAGCAGGGTGGAAGGGGGTGGGGGAAAATGTGGCAACCCTTTATCCTCAAGGAGCTAAGAGAAGTAGTTGAGGTATGTGTGGATTATGGAGTCAATGTGCTTCTTGCCTCAACCACCCCCTTACAAGGGGGAATGGGGCCATGTATATATAGATAGATAGATCTAATATTATCTTAAAATGCATAACTATGAGGCGGGGAATGACCATTAATGTTTGTTACTCTTAATAGTAACTTTTTGGATATCTAACCTTTATCTTTTTATTCATTATATTCATTTTAGTTTTTATGCATGGGAGCTGCAGGACAAGCATTTTGGCCCTTATCTAACACAGAACTTTAGATATATCGCTCTTTAAAGCCTGTTACAAGGCCTCGCCAGCGTGGGAGGGCTGCAACTTGCCAACTCAAAGGAGCAGCGATGGAAGTAGTACCGATAGAGAAAAAAAGAGATAACACCTTCCAGCGAATTGAAAGAGAATCGAGGTTAGAAGTAAAAGAGATCACATATAGGTGATGGAGTATTCACTGTATCTCCTAAGTTGACAGGGGTTACAAGTGGCTGGGAGGAGAGGAAGAGGAAACTCGAATGTCCTCTGGAATAATCACATAGTAACTAACAGAATACGCGAAACAGGAAACGGTGAAAATGGCTAGCAAGAAACAGCGACCCCAAACAGAAATTAGTTAATAAATCTGAAGACAAATGAGAAGAGGAGGCTACCTCTTCTCTCTCTCTCTCTCTCTCTCTCTCTCTCTCTCTCTCTCTCTCTCTCTCTCTCTCTCTCTCTCTCTCTCTCTCTCTCTCTCTCTCATATCTTCAAGTTACTTTGGTGAACTGGTGAGGAGAACTTGTACGAACCACCTTCGGGGAGCTGAACTCAGGATAATTTTATTTTGGACAGACGCTATATGTAATAAGATAAAAGATAGATTAATCTTAAGCGTTCTCTGTCTTGCTGAACTTTCTTTACTATTTGATTTTATATATTCTGGAAGGTCACCAAATATGGATATTGACCGTGGCCCTTTCCTTGTTATTTAATTTTGTTTAAAAGTTGAGGGGAATATTCAATAAAAATTAAACTGAAACATGTTTCACCATAATCCATTAACTAATACATTAAGCCGTTATTACCAGCTTGTACTCCATATATAAACAATTATTTACTTGTCATGAACCTCAATTACCCAATTACTGCTCGACAACATAGTCTACTTATTGTTTATTTCCAGTCCTCGATTCTGCTCCCCTCATCTCTAATCTTTTTCAATTTTAATTCCCTCTCTATACTTTGGAATTGCCTTTCCATCCCAAATGGATCCAGGGAGTATCATCAAGCCCCTCTAACCCAACTCAGGCAATTTCTTGTAGAAAACAGATCATGACAAAAGAAAAAGAAAAGTTCATATATTAATTGGAATGTTGAGAACTCCTAAGTTGAGAGATAACCAGCAATCATACAAAAATTTCCTTTATGTGTTTTAGCGCTGCTGGGCTGTGTCTTGCTGGAAAATTTATGTATTTCATCCCAGACTTTCCAGGCAAAGCAGAAGAGAAGAAAAGGAAGAATATTTAAGTCTACTGAAAACGAAATTCAAGATATGGTTAACTGGAAAACTCAGGTATTCCCTTCCAGACTTTCCAGGCAAAGCAGAAATGAAGAAAAGGAAGAATATTTAAGTCTGCTGAAAACTGAATTTAACATATGGTTAAATAAAAAAAATACACTTTGCAACAAGGAAAAGTATCTTTAAAAACAAATTGACATTGATGGCCATATGATATATTAGAATAACAATGAATGTGGGGAAGACATTTTCAACATTTTTCAAGAAATTTTAGCTGCAAAGGTTAATTAAGCATCTGAGTGTCAGTTTCCTGAAATGCTATTGGCGGAAATTTTGATTATTTTGATCATGAACCAATCACTGTTTAGGAAAGGCTGGAATATCGATCCAGGTTCCAGAGACCAATGGAGATTTTTAGGATATAAATAAAGACTCTTTGTTTCTCTCTTCTGATTTTCCAGGAGCTCTTCTACAAAACACATGTGGCCATAGACAACAAGAAGTGTCAGGACAACAGCCCAGGACAACTTTGAAATAAGAAACTATAACGTAAGTAGAAGAATCATGTGCTTTATGAACTTCACATACAGTAGTTTTGGGCCTGGCCAAACCACATATATTTAGCCACGCTAAGAAATAACCATCATAAAAAAATACTCGAAATTACTTGAAAACTTGACACGGCCTTGACCGGGTGATATCATCTAAAAAATTATATATTTTCGAGATGCAAAATTTGACAATATAAAGAGAAGCTACAGTGGTTCAATTTCTAATAGAGTCTGTCCATTTGAATGGGTAAAAGATTAAACAATTTGGTGCTACTCTGGCTTGTTATCTAAGTGTCATGAATCTACTTTGGTATGCGATCTACACTTTATACTGTGATCTGTTACCTAACCTAACCTATCCTAACCTCTATTTGCCATATTTAGCCGATGTACGTGCTGTTTATATCTAGAATATCTCTACAGTGTAGACAATTTTTCCTTGTAGATAACAAGCCAAAGTAGCACCAAACAATTTCATAGCAATGGTACTGTTATGTCATTATTTCTATGTCTTGGGAAAATTTGATGACTGATCCATAACTATATACCAAAAACTTTACCCAAAAAAGTCCTCAGTTACGATAAAGGTTTTATAATATATATATATATATATATATATATATATATATATATATATATATATATATATATATATATATATATATATATATATATATATATATATATATATATATATATATATATATATATATATATATATATATATATATATATATATATATATATATATATATATATATATATATATATATATATATATATATATATATATATATATATATATATATATATATATGTATATATATATATATATATATATATATATATATATATATATATATATATATATATATATATATATATATATATATATATATATATATATATATATATATATATATATATATATATGTATATGTATATGTATATGTATATGTATATGTGTATATATATATATATATATATATATATATATATATATATATATATATATATATATATATATATATATATATATATATATATATATATATATATATATATATATATATATATATATATATATATATATATATATATATATATATATATATATATATATATATAGTATATGTATAAGTATATATATATGTATATATATATATATATATATATATATATATATATATATATATATATATATATATATATATATATATATATATATATATATATATATATATATATATATATATATA
>JAXCGZ010015426.1:0-83143 GCA_037179515.1 Halocaridina rubra | reverse complement strand
GTGCATATAGTATGATGGGTGAAATATCTTTAAATAGTAATATATGATATACTGTAGAATTTGTATATCGTAGGATATATGTGATGCCTTCAAATTAATGTATGTCTTCCAAAGACTTTATTCTTTTGTTTGAAAACTTGTTTAAATGGTTTGAGTGACGCTGTGAGGGACGATTTTAATTTTTTTATTTTTATGGGGGGGACAAATTTGTGATTAAATGCTTCTTGAATTGTGTACCTGACCGACACTGTCATAAGAGGTAGATTTACCAACTTTATTAAAATGAAACCAAGTAGGAAACGAGAAATTTGATGCGAGTTTACTTCTTCTGGACGACTAGTTACGTCTCCCTATACTAAAACTATTTTTTATAACTTTAATCAAAAGCTAACCGAGCTATTAGCAAATCACACTCCAAGGTGTACCAATGTTACCGGACATTTAAAATATTGATAATAGGATATATAAAATTCTAATAAGAGACCCTATCTTTTAACCTCCCTACATTTCGTGCTTTCATTCAATTCCTTCTGACTCCATTCCCCACTTCCTGCAATGTCTGTCTGGTGGGGTTAAAAGAGTGCTATCAAAATCATTTCTCTCCTTCCTATCTCATCCCAACCAACCTAGTACTTAGAACATCTCACCAATTAAGATGACAGAAGTTACTATGTAAAAGATTTCTTCACGCCATAGCGCTGAGCGAATCCGTGAGAGCAAGAAATTTGTCAATTTAAAAATATAAAAACAAATTGTTTCTTTAAAAGTTTTAATTTATATTACATATATATAATTTGAATTATAATGAAAAATATTGTTTCATTTTATATTAAATTTTTCAAATATTTGTATATCAATGAAAACATGTGAGATTTTGTATTTACCTTTTATTATAATATTTTTCTCAGATTATAATTGTTGTGAATTCTTATTATTGGTGAGATATTTTTGTGGGGGTTTTCGAACCTGTAATATGTAATGTATCCGTTCATTAAAAATTAGATCATAAACGGGGGCTGCCTTTAGTGTACTGGTAGAATACACGGAGGTGATGAACTTGCATTTGAGCCTACAGCCTCAGTCTGTCCATCCCCAAATGGGTGATAAGTACTACATAAAACGTTAAAGAAAAATATATACAAATTGTTTTAATCTTTGTGTCAGTGACATATGCACTAATGAGTAAGTGAACTAAAAGAGAGAGTAATGTGAAACTAGTGACAGGGGTACGGAAAAGCTCAAGTTATTAAAAAAGACTGAAGATGAAAATGTTGCCTGAGAGTAGGGGACCGAGGAAGAAATGAGGAAGAACTATCGAAAAGAGATTTCATATTTTTATAAATGTGTACAGGAGACGTGCGAAATTTATGAGGAATATGGGAGAATGATTAGTTGTTGCATACTATCAACCAGAATAGGAATTCTTGCCAGAGAAGATTTGTTTAATTCACTGCTTCAAAATGTAAAGAGATGAGTATCGCACCAGTGCATGAAGGCCCATGTGTGGGTACTCAGTAGCAGGAAAACTTCAAGAATCTGTGAACACGAGAGATCTGGGGTGAATGTCTAGAGGACTTGTCTTTGGAAATGCATTCGTATGGTATAGTAAAGGCAGCATATCTTAGCAAATATAAGTGTGGCCTTTAAGCATGTGGACAATGAAATGTTCAACAATATTTAGGACTTATGTGAGGTCTAAGCTTGAATATGCAGCACCCTTCTAGAATCTGTCCCCGAAAAAAAATATAGACAAATTCGAAAGAGTTTAAAAACATGGTATGAAACTGGTGTCAGATATAAAATCAAAGTTATTTGGAAAAACTGAAGGAGTTAGACCCACTATCATTTGATGCTAGAAGAAAGAGGATGACGATTCTTAAAGCCCTTCATGGTTTTGACAGAGTAAATAGGGTGAAATATATTTATATGATTGACTAGAACTGTAGGTCATTCTCTGATATTTAGAAGAAATCTTTCTAGGATGTAAGGAAGTATTTTTTGCAAGATATGATAAAATTAATAAGCAAAGAAATTTAACCATTCGTTAAAACGAGAGTTATGGGCATGGGCTCTGGGGTTCTTTCCCGTGAGCACAATTAGTTAAATATGCCCATACAATCTTTTCTCTTCATTTGAATATCCTTTTCCGCCATAGTATAGCATTATTAATTCCATTTTATACAAAATATAAAAATAATTAAAACTCAACCTTGAAGCAGTATTGCCAATGTGGAAGAAATGCCTAACCTTGCATCTGACATGACAAAAATAGAATAAAATGAGTGTATCAAGCTTATAATACGACAAATTAGATTCTAATTGTTATTATTAACATGGTGAGTGTATCATAAAAATACATTATTATTACTATATTTAAATATTCTTTATTTAATTATAAATTATTTTTTTTCTGAATCTGGTACAGGTGTATTGTTGGCCGTCGTCGATCACTCAAGGTAAACAAAACGGAATAGATAAAAAGATAATAATTTTTATCCACTGATACCCGCTGTTTAAGCGATACCGATACAATAATGATACATTCCTTTATGTGTCTCCTCAGTATAGAAAACTCATGAATCCGAATTCCATATTTATGAGTTATTAATCAGAGCGTTACTGTACCAAAGGGTACATTTTTTTTTTTTTGTTGGAGGTATTTTTGTTGGTACATCTTTGAGCATTTGTAATACCGATGACCGGTATATTTTTAGTTTCACACCTTCCTAGAGTTGAGGATATACTAAATATCAAAAGCCACAAACCCATTTCCGGAATGGAGTCAATTAACCCAACTAAAACATCGATATTGAAAACATTAAAAAAAATTACTACAGAAAAAACTATAATTTTATCCATCAGGCTTTCCGTAACAATCATTATAACCCCTTTCTATCCTTATAATCCCTTTCTAAACCACCTAAAGTGGTCGCCAAGGGGCACATGCAACGCTATCTCATACCCTCCCCCCCCCCATGTATCAAAGCTAGAAGAGAACAGAACAACTCTTAGGGAGTGTGTGAAAGTAAATGTTTACCGTTTTCTTTAAAACTGTTTAGTACATTTAAAATAGTATTATATCACTTACATTGGATTGAGTTTATTTAGATTTGGTTCTACTGTACGGTGTAGTAAGAGATGACGGATAAATCCACTGAAGGAAAAAGATATTATTGATATCTGCATGTAAGTGCAAAAATTGCTATTGTCACTGACCATGTTATGCTGAGATACTGATGGAAATATCATATTTTGTTTAGGGGAAATTGATGGAAAATTGTTTGTATGTCATAACTTGCAAAAGTACACAACAGTGATGAGTTATCATTTAAAACAGACATTTGAATATACAGTACACTTTTGGAATGAATAAAATCAGTGCATACTGAAAATTACAAAAATTGATGGAATTCAACTTTACCACCCATCATTACTCTGAGTAAAGCAAATGTTGTTGGTGAAAAATATATCAATCTGAGAGTCCAGAACAGTATTACAACAAAAGTAGCCAATGAAAAACTCTTAGACTGTACTTGCTGCTCAATTCTAATCTTAGTTTAATAACATAGTCTCTCTTCTTATGAATTATGTTTTCAATCTCTGTAGATAGTAGTCACTGAGTCCCAGCTTAGGCTGTTTACTGGGGAGGTTGCTTCTGTGGCTGGGCACCACAGTGGGGGGTTGGGGCCTGTGCCAGCTAGCGACCGCCCTATGAGTCCTCTGTGACCCGTTCCACCCATCCGTGGGTGGAGAATAGAAAACAACAACAACCTAACCTTCTGGGTGTTGAAACTTTTAACTCCATTCATCCCTAAATTACTTATAAAAGCTTTGAGAATATCTTTGTTTGTAATTTCTTTGCTATCCTGTAGAAGGAGAAGTGACTTAACAGAAATTTTAAATGTTTTTAACTGCGTCGGTAGTGAATTAGAAAAAAGTTAGATAATTCCACAAAGAGACGGAAGTTAAGCAAATGCGAGAATTGCTCAGAATACAGTTAAAAGAAAACTATCTACTATTCTTCTAGAACTATGCAATGGATTTATTCATGACATCCACCAATTTTATTATACAGTATGGTGATAGCTGGCATTCTTTAAACTGAATCTCATGATATATGTCAAGATTAAAAATTCTGTCACATGAAATTTGTTATTACTTAAACTTTGTACTATTATATCTACCATTATTCAAGATTTTGTCTTTTGATATTTGCCTTTGTTCAGAGTTTGTCCATTGATATACTGTACCATATGCCATTATGCAGACTCTTTTCCATGTTATATACTGAAGCTCTCAGACTTTTTTTACCTGTAGAGTGTGAAGTGATATGTGTATATAAATTGCAAAGTCATAAGGTAGCAAGGCTTTTAATAAGAAAAATTAAACTTTATTTTAATACACAGCATATATGAGGCAACTAGTACTATACTTTGCCAAGTGCCAAAACTACAGAATGCCAGAAGTCGTTGTTAAAGTTTTGCAATTTAAATATTGATATCTTAGTAGCCACTCTTGTTATTTTGATGTTATACATAGAACATCTAAATATACATGAACGGTTACAGAGATATCAAATTTTTAAAGTTGCAAATATTTAAACACCTTTCTGGCAATTTCTAGTTTTTGTACTTGGCCCAATATAGTATTCGGCGCCAAGAATTTGGGTACAGTATTGTATTTTTTTTTAATTTACAGAGTGTAAAAGTAAATATGCCTAAAAGTAACATTCATTTCATTTTAAAATATCTAGGTGAATCTCAAAACTAAAGTGTGATCCAGATAATGGCCATAGCTGGACCTCCGGGGCTAGAAATTTGACCATAATTGGCCGGAATCAGCCGAGTGTCTGACCCTGGATTTTGGCCCATTTGAAACTGTCCATCGGTGGAAATGCATGCCGGAATGTGATGAATTTGTCGGTGCTAGGTAAGAGCCTAAAAGGATGTTTCGTAATATTAGACAATTTTTATATTCATATTTTGTGATGATATTCATATTCTATGATGTTTCCCATAAAAGAAAATATATAATCTATAAGTTTTATACGACTAAAATCAATATTATCCTTTGTTAAGAGCAGATTACTTATGAAACTTTTTTGTAACCCATATGGCACTCTTCTCATTTCATACATCTTTCCAATATTTTTCTTTCGTAGGAGAAGCAAGCATACAGTGGTCGCATACAAGGATGCTATATATGTCTTTGGAGGTGATAATGGAAAATGGATGCTGAATGATCTGCTGCGTTTCGATGTCAAAGAAAAGTCATGGGGTCGGGCATTTTCCACTGGCTCCCCTCCAGCTCCTCGATATCACCATTCTGCTGTGGTATGGTGCTTTGTACTTTATGGTACCTCTTACTAATAGGTCCATGCATAATATCTGCAATCTTATTAAGTACGGTAAGGTGCCAATACGCATGATATGCTACCATCTCTCCCACCCTGCACTACCTAAGCTAGGAATCCTATATAGGTACAGTGCAGATGTCTCATGTAGTATAGTTGGTGAAAATTATTAGTCATGGCCACACATTATATCTTTATTCCAACTGGGTAAGATAAAGAGGGGCTGTTGGGTAAGGTAGTAGTAGCTTTATATACAATTCAGCCCTGGCGCTATTTAATCCAACAATGCCTTCTAACTTGAGTGCAGATACATGAGTTGACCTGTTCTACTTAAAAAAAAAAAAAATTCTCTCTCTCTCTCTCTCTCTCTCTCTCTCTCTCTCTCTTCTCTCTCTCTCTCTCTCTCTCTCTCTCTCTCCTCTCTCTCTCTCTCTCTCTCTCTCTCTCTCTCTCTCTCTCTCTCTCTCTCTCTCTCTCTCTCTCCCTCTCTCTCTCTCTCTCTCTCTCTCTCTCCTCTCTCTCTCTCTCTCTCTCTCTCTCTCTCTCTCTCTCTCTCTCTCTCTCTCTCTCTCTCTCTCTCTCTCTCTCTCTCTCTCTCTCTCTCCTCTCTCTCTCTCTCTTCTCTCTCTCTCTCTCTCTCCTCTCTCTCTCTCTCTCTCTCTCTCTCTCTCTCTCTCTCTCTTTCTTTCTTTCTTTCTTTTCATAGCTCACATAATACAGTACAGTATATTGCTTTTCCAGAGATTTGTCCATATGTATACACCATTAACATGGTTATCTTTCCATTTCAAGTTTTTTTTTTAGCTCACTAGTAACTGTTTACTGTTAGATAATGACTTTCATAATTTTATTATGCCAATATACGTATTTGGTGCAGCATACATGAATGTGTGTGACTTATAATACATAACATTAGTTTGGTTTTATCAAAGACCATTCATATGAATATGCACTTCCTTCTTTGATCAGAAGTATCCAGTTGCATACATACTGATGACAAGAGGCTACCACATGAGGATATGACTACCCCGGTTATCTATTTTGTATTGTCTCTGACAGAGAAAATGGCTGTACTATTCATCTTGATGGAACTTATTTACTATATCCTCACAAAGCCACGAGTTTTTTAATGTGTGACCAATATTTCTCTTCATCAGGTTTACGAATCTTCAATGTTTGTATTTGGAGGGTTCACTGGTGATATTCATAGCAACAGCAATTTAAAAAACCAGAATGATCTCTTCGAGTATCGATTCCAGACAGGCCAGTGGATTGAATGGAAATTTACTGGAAGGTGAGAGTTCTTGATGAAAGATATTGTCTGATCCCAAGCCGTAGTTAGAAATGGATTGAAAAGACAGAAATATCTTGTTTTATATTATTACTTCACTGATAAAATGGTTTAACGCCATTGTATTTTTTCTTTTATGGTATCACCAGCATATTGAAGTACATAATCACTTTATGGATTTTATATTTATATCCTATTACAATTTTTAGACTTATATTCCGTAGAGAATTTATCTAATTTTATTTGTTGTTTGCGTGCTCACATCCTTTGATAAACTACTTTTTATATTATGTTTCAGAGCCCCTGTCCCTCGATCAGCACACGGGGCAGCCGTATATGAAGGAAAGCTTTGGATCTTTGCTGGCTATGATGGTAACTTCAGACTAAATGACATGTGGACAATTCCCCTTAGGGTAGTTATCTTGTTTTTTATTTTGTATAAATTCTTTTCAGGTATTTCTTTTTTATTTGAAGCTATATCTTTTGGAGAGCAAGATGACCACAACTTTAGTTAAAGAATAGTGGTAGTACTGCTTCAGTATACCCAGCACTGTATTAGTAAGCATTGTTTGAGGGTTCATAACTGCCTTTTAGTTATGAGTATTTGTCTTATTTATGGTTGTTTGCCAGAGTTATGTTGTATTTACAGTGGGAAATCCGTTGACTGTGTTTACAATAGAGGATGCTGATGGTGTGAGACATCCGTTGTCATTCTTATTGCCTAAAAGAGATGTGGTTAGTGATTGAGTAAAAGTTTTTAGTTTGTTGTGTTCAATCAAAGTGAGTTTTGTCCAGGAGGAGAATGTGGGTTAATTCTGGTGGTAACTTTATTTCAGCATCAGTAAAGAGGATATTAGACTTGTCCAAAAGGTAAGCAAAAAAATATTACTACATGCCTCTTGTTGGGGGTGGTCGTTAAAGACAATATTTCAAAGAGTGAGACAAGCAGTAATTATTAAACTTTAGATATTATTCATGTTATAGCCGGAATTAGAATGAATTGCCTTTTTGACAGGGAGAAACACGTGCTTGGGAAGAGATCACCCAAACGGGGGACTGTCCACCCACTTGCTGTAACTTCCCTGTTGCAGTGGCGAGAGATTCCATGTATGTCTTCAGTGGACAGAGTGGTGCAAAGATTACAAATTCCCTATTTTATTTTACTTTCAAAGACAGATGGTGAGTAAATATAGTATTAAGGCAGGTATATGATGAGTAAATATAGTATTAAGGCAGGTATATGGTGAGTAAATATAGTATTAAGGCAGGTATATGATAATGTGATGAGTTATGCGAGGTTGTTTTACTTCATGTACGTATTACAGTACTGTATATGTGTTTTTTTTCATATAATGAATGCAGCAGTAATTTGAAGGTATTCTGGTAGTAAGGAAGGTGTTCTTTTAGTTAGCTCTAATGACATGCAGGGTTCACAAATGAGGTATGCTATCTATTAAAGCAGCGAATGAATATAAAAAAAGGTATGACTAAGACTAAATGTCATTGTAGAAAACTGTTGTAAAACATCCTTTTCTTTTTCAGTTGGACACGAATATCCACAGAGCACATACTTCGAGGCGCTCCCCCTCCTCCAACGCGCCGTTATGGACACACCATGGTTGGATTTGATCGCCATTTGTTTGTTTTTGGTGGGGCTGCTGATTCTACTCTTCCTAATGACTTGCATTGGTAAGATCTAGTCATGTCTTTTAACCCAGATTGGTTTGACAAGTGTCAGAGAGCAATACCAAGTCCTAGTGAAATAATAATAGATAAATAGGATAACCTGAAAAGTGGATGTGAAATTGTTTGCTATTTATTGTTTTACACTGGGATAGGCAAAGAAATATGCCCTCATTGGGCCTGGCGGCTAAGGAAGCATTTTAGAAAAATAGCAGCTTAAGAAACCTATAATAATGCTGAAATAGAAAGCAAAATTAAAACATATGGGGAGTGTTGTTACTTGTCAGAAGTGAAAGGATAGTAAGAGATGTGTTATGAATATACCAGAATATTTAGCGTAGATGTAGGCATATCAAGGAACCGTAACTGAATTTCTTACAGGGTTTAGAAGTATAAGTAATGGAGAATAAGTATTTATAGAAAATACAGTACACCCAGTTCTTGGAATAACGCGATGATAGGTTCTCAGAAGTGATGTGTAATGTAAAAATCGCGTAATATAACAAGTCATTTTCCATAAGAAATAATGATAATGGGCATAAATACATTTCAAAACCGTACATAGACACACTGTGCCAAAGATATAAGACAAGTAAAACATAGTTTACAAGTACATAAGAAAGCAGAAAGACCTGTAGCTATTTTTAAGAGTACAAAAGATAATCAGATTTACTCTACAGCAAGCAAATTAACATACTGTACTCTATTATGCGGTGGGCAACAGGCATGCACTGGGACGTGCATGGTGGTGGTGAACACGTAACTTAAGCGGTAGAAGAGGAGGAAGATGCGGGCGAACGAACCTCTATCTGCAAACTTTTTTGCTTTTTCACGCTTTTTCCCTGACGACATTATATGGCAAGTTTGCTTGCTGTTTGTTCTTAATGCTCATCCACGTACTTAGCATTTTTTCCATTCTCTCCATAATATCCGATCGCATTAAGCGGTAGAAGAGGAGGAGGATGCGGGAGAACGAACCTCTATCTGCAAACGTTTTGCTGCCTCCGTATCAGCTGATGCGCTCTCGCACGCTTTTTCCCTGACAATATTATATGGCAGGTTTGTTTTCTGTTTGTTCTTAATGCTCATCAACGTACTTAGCATTTTTCCCATTCTCTCCATAATATCCGATCGCATTAAGTGGTAGAAGAGGAGGAGGATGCGGGAGAAAGAACCTCTATCTGCAAATGTTTTGCCGCCTCCATATCAGCTGATGCGCTCTCGCACACTTTTTCCCTGACGATATATAGACCTTAACACAAACGCAGTTAGAACAAGCGATATATGCATGCAGTATTCTGGGTAAAGAGACACTGAAGCACATGGCAGCATGGCGGAAAAGTGCCTCCAAGGCGGTCTGTTATTTACTAAAATAAAAAAAAAATAAAATTTGAATATTTTACATGGGCGTTATTCGTGTATTTTGCATTTTTTTTACTATTATTTTTTGGGGCCGTTTTTCCAGTTTCTCATATTTTAAACATTCGTAAAAAGCGAACTGAGTGTATTATGATTTTATTTATTCACCTTGGTCCCATTTCTTGCTGACAAGCAAAATGGCTATGGCTGAACACAAGGTGATGCAGTGAGACTTATGCATACTTTACCCATCCTCATACTATGTATTAAATATACTGTGACAAGGAAAATTTTCTGAGAGAGAGGGTTTACCAGTTCACTTACCTCAAACTTATTTACACACAAGCCTAAGGATGGTGCCATATGTCATGTCCATACGATACATTCAGCAACATCATGTGCAAATAAAGGCGGATATTTTCTTTTTAGTTGCCTCCCCAAACATGCACATAACATAAGGAATCAATTTTTACCCCTCCTACGGTGTAAATCTTGTGGAGAGTAGATGATACATATGAAACATGTGTTTTTATTTGAAAATATTTGTATATATCCACTAACTTGAAGAATTTTAATTAATGTGCCATGTTTTAGCTATTAACTTTAATTTTCTTGTCACGGTTCAACTTAAAAAATTTGGATCGAGATGTGTTGGTGTACAAAAATAGTAGATATACCAAGTTTTTGTAATTTTTATTCCCTGATTTTCTTGTAATCAGCATTTTTATTGAAGAGCATCATTTACGGGTACAGTACATTTTTAGATGTGCTTGTTATGGTATTCACTTGAAATAGGAAAATTTTGTTGCAACTTTTATTTTCTTTTTTTTCCATAATTGCTTTTTATTGATAGTGGAGCCTGAAACCTTTATATAAACCGATGTGATGCTTGAATGGTGTCTAATTAATACAGCTTTGATCTCGACAACCAAACTTGGTCAGTAATTCCGCCAGCACCCGACTCCCAGATTCCGTCTGGCCGTCTCTTCCATGCAGCGGCTGTTGTCGCTGATGCCATGTATGTTTTCGGAGGGACAGTTGATAACAATGTTCGCAGTGGAGAAATGTATCGTTTTCAGGTGACTAATTAGAAACCTTATTTCTAACAATGATTATTGATTTACAAGCAAACCATGAGGTGCCAAAGATGGAAATAATTTTAAATTTTTCTTGAAATGGGGAGAGAAAGAACTCCACCTTGAATGCCCAAAATTTCAGCGGCAACTCTATATCCTTGGTGATTCCTCTATGATTTCTCAAGATGTCAAAATTAACTTAAATGTTATCTCTGTTGAGGAGAAAAATGAAGTATACACACAGATTGCCTTCGCAATGTAGGAATTTACAATAAGGGACAATCCTCCTGTGTATTTTTTTCTTGCTGCAAAACTACTGTTACAAGAGACGAGTTAATTGTATGGTACATTGGATTCTTTCTTCTTTAATCCTCTTTTTATATGAAATAGGTATTATTTTTATTTTTAATCATATGAAAAAGGTGTAATTTGTATTTTGTTTTCCAGTTTTCCTCCTATCCTAAATGCACTCTTCATGATGACTTTGGCAAACTTCTTGAAAGTCAGCAGTTTACAGACGTTGACTTTATTGTTGGACCAGAGGAACAGAGGATATCTGGTCATATCGTTTTCGTAGCTGCCCGTTCACAGTATTTGCGAAACAGGATACGGCAGGCGATGGAAGCAAGAGACAAGCATTTGGAAAAGGTATTTAATGTTATATTTATGCGCAGTTGCATAGCAGGCCTAGGATATTGTTATCAAAGAGATTATAAGTGAACATAGAAATGTAGGTAAAAAGATGCATCATAGATAGGGACACGAAAAACCACAGCATTAGCTTGAATTTTTAGAATTAATGATGCATCATAGATTGAGAGAGAGGCATGTCAACCTTTCTGTAGTAGATAGGTTGTGTTAGATACTTAGTTTTTCAAGAATGTTGTATTTGGATGAACAGGAGTAGAGTGGGAAGAGAGATTGTGAAGTGATGGGTATAGAATATTTTAAATGGCTTCTTAGAGTAAGAATGTTCACGAGAGTGAGATTAAAAAGTGGAAGAAGGTTGTATGCATTGATTAGTGTTGCTGGAGAAATTGACACAGAACCTTCGTTATTAGTTGTAGTTACAATTATTCCTCTACAATTCTAATTTGTTATGAATATTTAACAGCTCTTTGGCACAGCCACCATACCAACGCAGGAAGTGCCCCCACTTGAAGTAAAGCTTCCGGATGCAGTACCTGAGGCATTCGAAATGGTCCTCAATTATATCTATACAGATCGCATTGATCCATTCCGTTGTAAAGAAGACCAGAATCCAAACAAGATTGTTCTTATTATGATGGATGTGTATCGTCTAGCTGTCCAGGTACGTAATATTGATGAATATGTACAAGTTTAAGCAGCTAAGGCAAACAGTGAAGTCATATATGTCATATTGAGATCGTGCAATTTGGAACAAATTTGCCATATGTCATCCCTGCTTCTTGTAATTTTTCTTCCTGTAAAGGTCAGGTCTGTTAATATTACTCTTTAACCTCTCTCAATCTCTTCTTGCAGACACCTTTTTTATATTTTTATATTTCTTAAATATTGTAGCACATAAGGGTAGAATTGCTTATATTATTAATATGAAAGTAAGAGGAGTTAGCTTAAGAGTTCTCTGATGACTTTATTTTACTGATTGTAAGACGTAAGCTGAAGTCGTAATCATACCACAGCAGAATGAATATGTATATTGTGCTTGTTTTAAGCCTGATTAGTGATACACTATGCATAAAAGTCATTACTGTGTATATTGCATAACATTATTTGTAGTTAAATGTGGATTACTGAAATCTGTGTAAGCTTTGTCTTTATGTAACATATCATATTGTGTATTCATTATGAAATATAGTTGATTTATATGATGTCGTATTAAATATTTATTTAAAGCAAAAATGATAATGGGGGAAAGAATCCTATCCTCCTATTCCCTGCTTGCATAAAAGGAGATTGAAAATAACAGGGAAGCAAAGGGCTGGCCATCTATCCTTGCAGAATATTTTTTTTCTTGCCACAGGACAGTTGATAGGATGGGTGAAGATGTGCCTGATTTGATAATCCCCTGCTGCTTCCTTTATTTTTTCTTACACACTGCCATACTAACCTCAGCTGGAATAGTTTTTTAGTTTGTTGCCATACCTTACTAAAGCTACCAGAAATAATAAGTTTTATTTTACTCAGCCTATCCTCACCCTTTCAATCATATGTGTTATGGCAAGAAATTTGTTTTGATATATTTAGATAAGTCATCAATATGCCACTGCAGTGGAGGGAAATGTAGCAACCCTTTATCCCCAATGAACTAAGAGGAGTGATCGAGGTATGTGCTTTAACATGGCTTCCTCCTTTACAAGGGAATTGAGGCTATTGTATATGTATGTATTTATGATTCTATTTTAGTTCATCTTTCCTTGCAGTGTCATATGCGACGGCTGGAACAAGTATGTGTACAGTATCTTGAAGCAACTATCAATCATCGCAATGTGCTTGTTGCCCTTTGCAATGCAGCCAGTTTGAAACTTTTCTTCATTAAAGAATTTTGTCTTAAGGTGAGATTGATAAAAATACGCTATTTTCATATGCTGCCTATGTAAGCAGATTGCCGTAATACTATACATGTTTTCTACACTGCTGTCAGTGCATTTTGCCTTGACTTAGCCACTCCCCTTATAAGGGGGAAAATAGGTCATGTATATAAATAGGCACTGTTCTGGTTTCACGTCACGGACTCCCTCTTCTACCAAGGGCTAGGACGGTTGCCTTCTTGCAAAGTACTTATTTTTGCAGATGTAATCGTTACCCTGAGTGCATGCCCTTGCTAACCTCAGACCGTGACGGGGCGCGAACCCTCGACCTGACGCCTAGGAGTCGCGGACGCTACCGCTTGAGCCACGGTGCTACTATATAAATAGGCACTGCTGTTAAAAATTATTTGGTCCTCATACTTATCGCCTTCTCCTGCTATTATTTTCACAGTAACATAATAAAAGCCTTTCTTCTCTTTTTTTTATCAGACGTATACTCTTAATTACATGAAGATAACTAGAACCTAGCATTGCCAGTGCTAATCTCATGAGCTAGACCTCCATTTTACCCATACTCCATCTTGATGTTTGTCAGGGCAGCTCGTTCTAACTCATTTTGTCTCTTGTGTGCCTCTAATCCTTCTATATATCAGAGCTTTTTCTGGATATGCTATGACATACTCTGTCTTTCATCATTCTCTTGGCCGACCTATAGGTCAAACACCTGGTTAACCCAACCTATAACTCTTCTTCTTGATGTTATCATTGTTTGTTTTTTCTATACCAGTAAACACCTTTGCTCTTCTCTCCATTGAATTTTTGTTCTTTCACATATCTTTCATGTATAACCTATTAAAACTAACTTGCACCACATAATATTCTAAGAGACTTTATTTTCATCTCTTCAGTTCTCTTTTTTTTCCCCACGCTATTCTGAAACTTACGTCAAATAAATTTCTTTAACCTCTTTGGTATTCAGGGCTCATTAATATCACCCTCGCAATGCTGTGGAAGTTTTCATTCCATCATACAGTTCGATGTTTGTTTGCCTTGCTGGGAATCTCTTTCCATACCCTATTCAGCTTGTCCAGTAGCCTCACCCCATATCTCGCTATCTGCTCCACTTCCAAGCCGTGGCCATTATCTGCCTGTTTGTCAACTCCTAGGTATTGAAAATTGAACCTTCTCATATACTAGACTATTTAATGACTCCTCAGAGTTACTAAACTCTCAGTCTGTACTCCACCTCATCACCTTAATTGAACATATATTCTGAGATCCCCCCCACATACCCTGTCAAACTCCTTACCTGTTTCTGAATCAGCCTTTAGTGTAATTTAATGTACTAATAATAACTTGCTCCCCTTCAGACTTCTATGACCCTCTTTCATAATTTTAGTCCCTTAGCCATAAACTCTCCCGTTTCTCTCGTAGCTCGATCCATATACATTTGTGCACCTATTTTACTAGTATTTGATGTTATTATGAGTCAAGCAACTACCCAGCTGGAAAAGTCAATGACTGTATATCGGATGGTTACAGCAGAGGGCAGCAATTTGTTGAAGAAAAGGAAAAAGAGAACACAACAAAATTTAAAAAAAGGAACCACTTATTATTGCATTAGTGGCATTATTTCATTATAAATTCGAAATGTAGCATCAGAATATACTCCAGACTGGAAAGTATAGAAGAATTATAACAATTCATCTTAATACATTTGTCACCAAAAATCCTAAGAGACATCCTCTAGATACCAATTTTCTGTGCAACTGAGAAAGATCTACAACGAATATGGTATTCAAAAGTAAGCCTACTATCGAAAGCAACTCCTAGTATCTTGAACAAAATAAGTAATGATAAGAAAACATTATGACCGAAGTGATTGGCATGAGTAAGGATCACTAATTTTTTATTTTGTGTTGAGTAAATGGGATAGCGGAGCATAAGAGAGACATTCCTTTCATCCCGATCGTATATTAATTCCTTAGTACAAAAAAAAAAAAGAGTAAAGATGCACTAAATATTGATGAGCTCTGCTGCTGCTTTTGTTTTTTCTTTTTTTTGTTCAACTGTGTCCACCCTGCTATCTTCAAAGGGATATGGCATGATGTTGACAAAATAGAAAAAAAAAATAGATTTTTTTATCCTAATGCATTGACACAATCAGGAAAAATTCACTGGTTTGAGTGTTTGATTTTTGTGCTGTGAAACTCGGTAATAAGAGGGCTTCTTGAAATTAGTAACAGGTTTTTGCCCCATTATGGAAACGAATAATAGTTATCCATTTCATATCCTCATAGAAGATAGTACAATACAGTCAGCATTAAAGGCTATTTTTGGAATAGGAAGAACCGAAAGTGCATATGAACATAACTTTATCAAAAAATCTATTGCACAAGAGCATTATGAAGTATCCTTTCCTGCACTTTTCAAGTAGTAGCAAAATAAAAGGTAAAAATGAAAGCATGGAACAAAGGATGAACATTTTCTTACATTTGGTTTTGTTTTCAGCAGCATAATTAGCAAGCATGACTATTCGTCTTAATGTTTTCTTCATGCCCGGGCCTTTATTGATGAGGGCAGTTTTATTGCCTGTCCCGTTGACACACCCATTAAAAAAAATATATAGATTATGCCTTTGAAATTATCTCTGTTACAGTTCATCGTTCGGGAAAGTAATTATAACCAAATAGTGATGTCAACGGAGTTTGAGATGCTGGACAAACCCCTGATGGTTGAGATTATTCGTCGTAAACAAATGCCTCAGATGCGTTCGCTTCAGGAGCCTCAGTTTGAATCATCAGGTCAGTATGTCGTGATTTGTATTTTAGAAGCCATTGACTTATGAGAAAAATTGTTACATTACTCTAAAGATTCAGTTATGTATTTGAAGCATGTTCAAGGTATTTTGAACTTAGGGAGGCACTAACTTCATGTTTAGTATAGTTATCATAATATATACTTTGATTTTATCCCAAGTTTCTTTTATGTTTATGGTACATGCATTTCATTGATATTCTGGATTTTTTTTTTATTTTGTTACTGCTTTGGGGTTTGTGTGCATGTATAAAGTGTCATTGCTGTTGTTATCGTTGTCCTTCCCTAAGTTGCCTTGCCAATCAGTTCCAAATACCTAAGGAATGCCTCTGCCAATCCTGGAGATTCCCATTGAGCTCTCAGGAAGTGTATTTTGTTGTTGGTGTATGTGGTTTTGTGTGGTACAGTCTTCCAAATAAATGCATGATTGTATGAGGTGACATATTACATACATAGCAGTCTCTTCTGATAGCTCAGAAGGGTTGAGCTGTTCCCACATTGCGGCCTAGCTAGGTGAACTCTGTACTCAGTGAGAAGGGAAGATTTGGAAGGATGGATGTCAGGAGGTAGGACATGGAGCTTTGTATTGTCACTGAGTGACTGAATGGAACGGCTGATTATTTGAGTATGGATATTATTACTGAGACTGGTTTGAGGTAGGCAAGGGGGATAAAGATAACAGTATTTATATGTGATATCATGTGCTCGGTATTGTTTTAATGTTCCTTGGTGTTTATATATTCTGCCATGTATTGTAGTAGGAGTTGGTTTGTGGAGGCTGCAGTAAGTATATGTGGGTTATTCATGTCAAGATGGTCATTGACATTTAGGAGTTTGGTTTCTTCATGTAAGTGGTGTGTAGGTATACTAGCTGTGCAGACTGTGATTATCAAGTACTGTGACTTTTAAGTACCCCTTGTATTCTTCATGTATAAGTTGTAAATGCACAATAATGATCATTTTTACTCGATTATGAAGCTCATATCTTGCTGAATGAAGCAGTTTGGTCATACTTGTAATAATAGAACTGAGGTGGCAGGGCTTTATAATATCTTGCCAGATCTCGCTTCAGGATGGGATGGGGATAAGAAGGCAATATTAGCCTACCTGCTGCCCTGTAGCTTTTAGTCAGCTTCCATTATTTAAAATGGAATAAGGAAATGACAGTAAATAGATAGGAGGAGAGTGTTATGTGAAGAGTGCATCGAGAGTTAATGTAGGAATGACTGGAAATGTATATGAGGAGATCAGTATGTTATGTGAAAAGAGCATGGAAAGTTAATGTAGAGAAGAAAGTAAATATATAAAAGGAGATTGCTATGTTATGTGGAAAAAACTTCGAAAGATAATGTGGAAAGTCGTAAGGTAATGATATGCAGACAGATAGTAACTTGAAAAAGGTTGAAATCTTGTAGTTCTTTAGAGAGAATACAATAGTTGATAAAAATGGGAGGTGGAAATGAACCAGTGAATGAGATAAAGGTTAACATTTTTGTAGTACTGATTGAAGTTTTCAAACAGAGTTATAATTATAGGCATATTAATATATCTGATTGTGCAAGGGAACAGTTGCTTCCAGAATATTGTATGATAGTAAGCATTTACCTAATTGTACTCCTATAAAAAAGTCCTATGCTTGTAACTCCCCATATCCGTATCAGGTTCCCATTTTGATTCGCTAACAATTATGATGTCTCCTTGAAACCATGAATACGTTTATCATTTACAATTTCTTTATTTTTGTAAATTTCAGGATGCTAAGTGAATTCATACTAGAAAAAAATTGAAGTAGTGTACAGATTAAGTTCCCTAACTTAATGAATAATTAAACTAAATGGTAACAAAAAACTCACTTCATTTTCTCTGTAATGATAAATACGGATTCATAGTCACAGTTATGAATGCCTTGTAGTGTGAATAAAATGAAGCCATTTCCAGTGCTAACTTGATTTCGCACGCTTGAATATTGTCAAGAATAATTGTATATGACTTTGCACCAACGCATTCTCTTGTGTGCACCTCTAACCATAATCTTTAATAAGTTTGCATGGTATCGTTAAATGCATGTTATGATAAATTTTAATCCCATCTCTTTCGAGCATTATTATATTTTATAAATGTATCCTGTTGTTGTGATCAAAATAGCTAATGTCATTGTGGTCAGTTTTTGGATTGTAGCTGTCATAATAATAATGACTGTCCCTCTCCTTGATATTTTTTCTCTTTAAATCAGCTGAGGGAAGCAATGACAATGTGTAGTGTGTGTTGAAGCACCGATACATCAGTTTTTATGATTAAGCTGTATCGACACTTATCTTTAATGAGTATATCATTTAAGGATGAAATTCGGTAGGATTTTCTCCCATTCAGAAAAAAAGTACTCCTGATTTTCTTTTCGAACATGTAATAGGCTACTTAGAATTCACATTTCATTCTTATGTCAACTGTGTTTCATTGTTAACTTTATTGATTTTACTGAGCAGAGACATCAATCTCAAAGCTAGCGTTGTTTTGGGCTTCACATTTTGAATAAGTTAATTTTGTTTAATTAAAATTCCACTGGCTGGTGAAGTCAACTGAGTGACTTCAATTTTACCAAAAAATGAATGTAGAAAATTTGGAGTACACTATGCCCATTTCCACCTCATGGTTCACGTGTTTACTCTCAGGAATGAGAATTTATGAGGAAAGTTGCAAATGTCTCACTCTCCTATCCCTTTCAGGCTCTTTTTATGACATAGATTGCAGTTGTCGAATACATTCATTTCACATCTGATATATTCCTTTAGGCATCTCCCACGACACGTAGGGAATATGAGTCTAGAAGTCTTTCTCCCCTGCTCCTAGCAACACTGGTGTTTCGTTTTTATATTTTCCTATAAAATGTCATACAAAGATGAAATGTTTCTTCCTGCTATTATCATTTCTTAATACTGCTGTTTATTGCTTATTATGATAGAAATTATATTCCATTTCTAACCTCAGGAACAACACTGGAACAAGACATGGAGCAATTATTGAAAAATGTAGGACAGGATTTTTGCGATATAACACTCATGTTAGATGGCACTCCATTGAGAGCTCATAAAGCTGTTCTGGCGGCCCGATGCTCTTACTTTGAAGCCATGTTCCGTTCCTTTATGCCAGAAAATAGTATCGTCCAGGTGAGCTCTATTAAGGATATGTCTTTTAGATTAATACTGCATTGCAATGTTTGTGTTCTTGATAACAGACTTCTCCAATATTTTGATGTTGTCATCCATTTTTTTGCAGCATTATTTTAATGATTCAAGTTTATCTTCTGTAGCTGGAGGATATGCTGTTTTTATGTTAAAATGCTCTGAAAATTAAGTCGGTCTTTTTTATTATGTGTGCCTCATCCTAAATATTCATATTAGAAAACTTTCATTTTTAGACCTCCATGATGATATATGAGTATTTTTCTGTGATCATACTTGAGTCTTATTTTTATTTTCATGTCATTCACCTTTTCAATTCGTAATTATCATTCTTGATCATCCTTAATAATTTTTTAACAAATATCTTGTACTTGTAAGTGCTAAAATGTATACCTTGATAAATGTATATTAACTCTAATACCTTAAATCCCTATTGAGATTTGCATTTCATTCAGATATTTTGTTATTTAGCTATAATATATACAGAACCTCCCTTACTTATGAACAGCCGAGTTACAATCATTCACAGATACGAACCTACCCATAATCTACCCATGTACTAATGTATGTATTACTGTACTTCACTGTATAATTACGTTATTATTTCTGTATTAAAATTCATTAATAATGTATATTTTATGTTTTATGTAGTAGTTAAGTGTCTTTAGCCTAAACGCTGTACATTACTGCATATGTATTGACTACAGTACCTTTTTTTTTTTTTAACCCAAGCAAAACTTACAAAGGGACTACTTGAACCTAACTCATTCATAAGTAGGGGAGTGTCTGTGCCTTGAAAAATGCGTATTAGCTCTGATACCTCAAACTCCAATTGAAATTGGAAATTCATTCAGATATTTTCTTATTTCACTTCATATTCCTACTTTCCTATATACCGTATATTGAATTCAGGAGTTCCTGTAGAAATTATTGTATCTTATGTTCTACCTGCAGATTGCTATTGGAGAAATGATCCCTTCTCAACAATCATTCGATTCCCTCTTGAGATACATTTATTATGGAGATGTGGAGATGCCCCCAGAAGATTCTTTGTACCTCTTCTCAGCTCCTTACTTTTATGGGTTCACCAATAATAGACTTCAGGTTAGATGATTTTGTTAGTATTTTGAAGAGTCTTGGGTAAGACTTCCCCTGGTGTTTGGGGAGAGGAGGTATGATTCCTCACTTGTATTTCCTGCGTGTCATATGATTCGAACACAAAGGATAGGGTAGCAGTGGCCTGCCACATATTTCTTGAATTTTTTTCTAAGATGGGTGATGGAAGAGATAAGGATAAACAGGGTATGATGAAACCATGCTTGCTTCTCTCTATACTATGTGGCCTCCATGCTGGCTCCAACAGATGTAACATCATTAGAAAAAAGCTATATCTATCACATACAAATTAAGTTCTATTAAAATTTTTATTATTCAGCGTGGCTGGTATTCTCTTGACTCCTTTCTGTTAGTAATAGCATTGGTGATGAAGCTTTTATTTAATTGCTGCCATTTAAAATTATATGTTTTAAAGTACATAATGTAGAAGGCTTTGTTTGATCTGGTACAAGTGTAGGAAGTATTACATTTGGCGTCTTATTTAGAGTGCATACGAATATATTAAATCAGTTATGCATATTAAGCATATTTGATAATTATTATATATTATTCCACCTTCTTATGCCTTACATATGGGAGGAGCCCATTGAGTTGGAAAGGGTAAAAGGAAATAGGCCATCCCTCCCTCCTAGAATTTCTTTATTGTTTGCTCTTAAACAAGTATTGAGTGTGATGATTAGAGGATATAATGAAATGCTGAAGCCTCGTCTTGAAATCAGGAAAGTAAAGAGAAATAAAATATTGTGTGAATTATTCCTGCTGATATAGGAGAGTGACTCCTACCCCCATTTTCCTTGCTTGTTAATGGAAGCAAAGGAATAACATATTGGAGCATTTGGTTTGCCATCTATCCCCCTTCTCGGTGTGTTTCTTGCTACGAAAGCCAGTGACATTGAAGCCATGATGGACTTAATAGAATATAAAAGTATATTGTCTCACGTATGAAAATATGATTTAGAATAATATCAGATAATAAACAGATTTCAAATCCTATTAGAAATTCATTCTCTCATCATCTGTATTTTGTACCACCTCTATCACTGCCTACTTTACTGCTTTTTTTTTTTTTTACTGCATCTGCAAACGTTCTTGTTATACTCTCTTGATCTGTATGCAACTCTTAAAAATCGTTATTTTTTCATCAGGCATTTTGCAAGCAAAACTTGGAAATGAATGTGACTTTTGAGAATGTCATCCAAATCCTGGAGGCAGCAGATCGCATCCAAGCTACAGATATGAAGAAATATGCTCTGAATCTTATCGTCCACCATTTTCCAAAGGTAAAGGCTCTGACGTATTCATTTATATTTTTAAGAAATATATAAGGGCTGTACTGCGATATTCTTTGTTATGCTTTGTTACCGCAGTGAACTATTTCTATGATTGTACAGAAGTAGTCTTTATTTCATTCTTAAAATTTATTTATTATTAATGTAAGAATAAAGAGAGTCTTTTTTTTCTACATCAAGGCATTTTGCACACAAACAGGTTTACTTTGGTAAATTGATTGGATTAGCATATACCAGATTTTTATGTACCTGTACGTAACTTACCGCAGCATCTATTAGCGTATCGCATAACCTTTTTTGCAATACTTCTTAATATGTCTTACCATCGCAGCCACTTTTGCTGCTTCATGCATTTTTTCATACTTTTCTTGGACATTTTTAACTTCCTTCACTTATGTTTGTTATTGAGTTTCAGAGAGACCATTGACTGTTGTTCTCCCTCTTAATTTAAGGACCTGTATGTATATCTGTATGAATGTAGCTACCGGTAGTTAGTGCCCTGATTATGTGTGGCACTCAGTTCCCGTCTTAGTTATTGCTCTTTTGAGCCTCACAGTTATATACTTCATAATAATCTTAATATTAATGTGAATTGTGGATGACTTATTATTAAGTTATATGCTAATTGAGATTAGCAAGACCCTGTTTTTAATAAATAAGTTTTGTGGGTCTTTACCGTTTCCCTTTAAAGGTTGTAATTGGCATGAATCCTAATACGTATATAAACTTGCTATTATTTATATATATATATATATATATATATATATATATATATATATATATATATATATATATATATATATATATATATATATATATATATATATATATATATATATATATATATATATATATATATAGAGGTGTAAGCTATACTATTCGGACTTTTTTTTGAGAGGGGGGGTTTAGAAGCTTATGTCATATTAAGTTCCTCAAGCATTATGTTGTGGTATGTCTAATAATGCATAGGAATATCTCTTATCGGAGTCTGTATTTTATTTGGAAAGGGCAATGGAAAGTATTTGCCCTTCATTGATATTGTAACTTTGTAAATGGTAGTTTATTCTAGCCTCTGTCTCTGGTGACTCATTAATTAAAACTGCCTTGCTTACAAACTGTTTTGACTTCTAGTTGATATAACTCAATTAAATGATTAGCAGCATTTTCTGATATATAATGCATCTCATTTTTTCAATTCAGGTATATGAGTAAGCAGAGTGCCATAACATGTACATATTTTTTCTCAACTTTTTTTTTTTTTTGCAGGTGGCTCAGTTACCAAAGCTACGTTGCCTAAGCCGTGATCTGCTTCTAGACATCTTGGAGGCCTTAGCTGAGGACATGTCCGAACCAAAGTTATGTCATGACATGAGCTCCATTTCACTCAGCACCACAGATTCAGGATGAACCCTGTTTTCCTTTGGTGATGTAGATGAATATTTTTTTTGTGACATGAGGTCATATTTCTGAGCATGTCAGTCTTTATTTATTTATTTATTTATATTTTTTTATTAAAAGACTGTAAGCTTGGCATAATAATATCCATTTTGTGATGTAGATGAATATTTTTTATGACAAGAGATTATATCATTACGTATGTTTTTGCCTGAGTAAAAGTTCTCTTTGAAAAGGTGCCAGAGCCTGACATCATAACAGCAGAGTTTGATGATGTCGTTGGAAATATTATTTTGTGATGCGTGGTCATTACTTTAGTCATGAAATTACTTGCGTCAGAGTTCTTTAAGAAAAAGATTTAAGCTTGACATAGTGATAGCATTGCTTGAGTATATAGAGATATATATTTTACAACATGAAGTCATTCCTTAAAGCATGTAATTACTTGTCTTCGAGCTCTTTATCAACGCAATGAGTAGCCTGGCATAATAATAGCTGTGTGTGGTGAAGATGATGAAATTTTTATTGTAATGTAAGGTTATATCTTTAAGCATGTACTGGTAATTAGATGTGTTACTCTTCTTTTTGAAAAACTTTTTAGCTTGGCATAATACATTTTTTTGTTAGATTACAAATATAATTCTAATCAGTGGACGGACAAATGTTGCCTGCATGGGCCCATAGCAAATGTTGGGAAGCGTATTAGATGAAGAATACAATTTTGTATCATAGAATTATCTTCAGTTGCCAGTATCATGGATTTTAATCTTTACCTCACTCATAGGATAGTTACAAAGAAATTTATCACTAATTCTTTAATACTTATGAACTTTTTGGTGTTATCTGCACTAAACATTCCAAGTGGAAGGTTTTACATATTTTGGTTTGGTTGTTTTTATCACATTCTAAGAGGATCCAATTGCTGATTCAGCAATAAAGCTTGCAGTAAAGTTTACTTGTACAGAAACTCCTTATTATGTTATGCCTACATATTTATTTAAAAAAAAATTTTGTTTGAAGGAGCAGAATTTAATAGAGGGCATTTCTACTTATTAGACATGATAATTAAGATGACTCGTTATATAGTATATAGAGGTATGAAATTTATATTGACAAGTAAGTCACTGAAAATTTTACATAACTGTGTGACATCGGAGAGGAATGCATGTTTTACTCAATGCCATGGCCAACATGCTTTATATATCATGTGTGAAGAGAGGGAGGAAAAAGGTCTCTTCTCCCATTGATAATCATCAGCACAACTTTTTTGATGCCTTGGTATAGCAAACTATTTTAGCTCTAGCCATTAACTTCAGGCTTTCAAACATTATTTGCCGAGAACATTTTACTAGAAACATGACTACAGTAAAGCAGAGCGAGTCCCATTGAGGTCAAGAGTATATTTTCAAAGACTGTCTTCAACACTGAATATCCAATAGGTGTTATTCCAAAGCAGCAAAAAAAAGTTTTCCATATATCGTCTATGAAGAGTCTAATTGCCTTTATGGGAAATGCTCTTACTATACACCATTTCTCCAAATAGGGCATCTGAATGATTATATACTTAGGAATGAAAATTCCATAGGATATATGAAGCTAGTACTACTTTCTTTTTCATTGTAGATATCCACCTATGAGAGCGAATGGGCCATGGTGGGCAGTAATAGTTAGTACAGTATATACTATTACAGGGGGTCCCTGCTGTTCCTTGCCCCTTTGCTCATCATTTCACTTTTGTTGTCAAAATATAGAGTACAAAGATGAAAAAATTTCCCACCCTTTTTTGTCAATAGATGACGCTACTGGGCTATGACGTGACAAATTCATCTGCACAAATTTTTAGTTGTTTTTCCACTGCCAGTATTGGTTTGCTGTACTGTATTCTCTGCCAGGTTTTGTTCAGTTTTGCCTTATTGCAGGTGTGTTTGGATTAGATATTGTAGATAAATGTAGAACTATTCGTAAACATGTTTTAGCACTTGAGAAGAAGATGGACATAACTTGGCTGTTGTCAGGTACATGTACTGTACTGTACTACGTTTTTTCTTTATTTATGCAGTATTTATACATGTACAGTATTTCATCTTCGTCTGCTTTTCCTTATTGCTTTTCAAATTTATAATTGCATTTTTTTATATATAACTTGTCATTTTATAGTGGTTTGTAATCGAAACAATACATAGATGTAGGATAGCTGGTCTCTGTTAGACCCTTGTTGCATTAATTCTAATGGGAAAAATAGTTTTGTTGTTCGTAGTTTTATTATTAGTCATGTTTTCATAGTCTCAGTTAGCGGCAAACAACAGTGACCCCCTGGAATTGTCTGCATCTGCCAGCATTTATGGATCTTCTATGATCTATTCTGCCTTTAGGTGGAATATCTACCAATTATTCTTTTAAAATAAGTAAAAAAAAAAAATTTTTTTTTGTACATTAGAAAATTAATTTTAATTCCGTTTTTCCATATTTTATGTATATGAGAAGAGATGTTCTCATAGCCTTTGCTTTAATTCATAAAATTAACCATTATTCATATATGATGTGAGTGTATCATGCAAATGTTTGCCAATTGTGTTTAATTGGTTCTAATTTTTATCAGAATGCATTTAGAAAAGGTTCACTCCGGCTTATATTCATGGGACATTTAAAATAATATTACACATTATGAGCATGACTTATGTGAACTTGCTGATATAGGCATTTAGCTTATTTAATTAGCTTGCAGAAAAAATTCAATTCATGGCAAATGAATGCAAAATCAATCACCATATTTCAAGTCTTGAATTTGTAATTTATTTCCATATATCACATGAATATAGCATGTACAGTATACCGTTCATCAGATGAACATATAATTCGGTATTATACATGAAAATGGATGTGTATAAGTATATTTGATATGACTGTTTTACTGGAAGAGGGAAGGGCCTATGTTTGGGAAGGTGACATGTAAACACCACCCCGAAAATTCCTCCCCACGAAATTTTCTCCCTATAATTTTCCACCACACGAAAATTCCACCAATTAATCAATACATTTCACTTTTATGATTGTTTGCTTTAAGTTTGTTTCATTGTTAGGTTATTTTAGTTTCAGATTCGTGGGGTGAAAAACTGGAAGGGAGAAAATTTCGTGGGGAGGAATTTTTGGGGTGGAATTTACATGGAACCGTTTGGGAAAGACTCTTCCAGTCTTACGATTTAAATGGTTAATTAATTAAAAATTTTCACTGATGTATTTCATTTATCACTATCATAAAAGTCTGTTTTAAGATACAGGTAGTAACATATACAGTATACAGTACTTTTATTTTTTTCATTGTTTATGTAATATCCTGCTGCAGTTGTAAGCTGTGGAACTAAGTAATTATAGTTAATGTACAGTACTTAGAGAATTACAGTAATTTTTTAAAGTATTTTATGCAAATTATGCATACATCAGAAACTTTCTGTAATTAAGATTTTATTTTTCCACTCAACAAATATGTCACGTTTATTTATTATGAACATCCAGAGTATTTTTTTTTTTTTAATTCTTGTGTTTTTTAAATTTAGTTACACTTTATAAAGTGATTACTTTTTTATTAGGTATACTCAATAAGAAGTTTTGGTTTTATTAATTGATAGAGCAGAGAAATAATGTTTAGATGCTAGTGTATACAATTTACGGAAGATACAGTATTGGTAATATTGATGAAGTCTTACTTAAAGCTGACCAATTGTTCTACTGGGACCACTGTAGGATGTAAGTTGCACAAATTTGGCAATATTAAGTTTTAACAGTATATTAACTTCACGAAAATTTTGTTATGCAAGTGTCTATTGTAAAGTGCTTCAAAATCTATAGAATATGTTTAGAGTACTGTTGTGTTAACATTGAGAATTTGATCATTTCCATAGTGTCTTTAGGAGGCTCTACCCTTTGAATAATTTAGAAATAGTGTAGGCATTTTTGTGTACAGTATACAATCTCCCGAATTTCGAGGTTTGTGTAATGCCATAGATTGCCATGTTTAGTGAAGGAAAAAGTCAGTATATAGGTTGTCATCCTGCAGTTTTCTCTTAGCAAAAAAAATGGGGAGAATTACTAATCTCCCATCTCTCTATACCTTTTAGTTGGCTCTTAGGACATGCAAGGTATAAACTGGTCTATCTCCTCTCCAGGCAGTTACCATGGGGCCAGGGTTATTGACTTATTCTATAGTTTGGTATTAGTAATGTATTGTTCACTATATATGCCATGGAACATTCTGGCTGTAAGCAAATGTGCATAAGTTTTATTCATTGTTATTGTATAGTTTTTTCAGCTGTGACCATCTTTCTGATCCTAGCAGAAGATAATTGTAGTGGAAAAAAATAATTAAGGGGCAAACTCTTTCATATCTTTTAGTAACTGCAAGGGTTGTAATTGCTTTCGCTGTATAAGTTTCTTGCCCTGAGCATGGTTGCATGAAGACTTAAGAGACATATTTAGTTTTTTTACATAGTGTCATCTCCTGTGGAAGTTAGTAAGAGAGGATTCAACTTTTTTGTATTACAGTAAGAAACCAAATGAAGAAGGAAAAATTGGTCATCTTTGTGCTCCGGTAGTACTTTGTAACCACCTACATCTTATCTGGCTAAGATGAGTTATCACGTAAAATTGAATTACCACTTAATTTGTTAGGTTATGTCAAGTAAGGTAACTTGACTTGTAAATATAAATAAACCCTAGAGCACCCTAGGGTTACTCCTTTCTATAAGATTCACTTCATCTCTCTGAAAGTATCTTGGCAATACCTCACTCATCCTTAACCCAGGTGTATACATTGGCTTAAGAGATTCTCTGCAGTTTATCCACTCATGAGATGACTTGGTAATTAATCCATATATTTGTATCTTATTAGTGTACATAAACAGTTTTTTGGTAGACTCTGTAAGAAGGAGGCAAAAGTGGCCGTACTTCATAATAATTTTTTAAATTCTGATAGCTCATAGGATACTATATACAAAAGATTTCCTATTAGTAAGGATGTTCACTGTTTATCTGTTCACAAAATCTTGAATTTTTACCCAAAATTTTGCACAAAGTTTTATACTCTTGCAAGTTCCGCATATTGCAACTCGATAATGCCCCTGTGTCATTGATAGTACATCAGTAATAGTAGTGTATTTTGTATATTACTCTTTTTACAGGAAACTGATGTCTGAATAGCAGTTTATTAGCTGTTGTCGTATGTGACTGGATGATTCCATTTATTATTTTATGTAGAGGTTCTCTGTATCTAACTAGTATTTTCTTTTTGTATTATTTTATCATAATAGATACTTGAGGAATAACAAGGCCAATGCAAC
This sequence comes from Halocaridina rubra, assembly GCA_037179515.1. Taxonomy (NCBI): domain Eukaryota; kingdom Metazoa; phylum Arthropoda; class Malacostraca; order Decapoda; family Atyidae; genus Halocaridina; species Halocaridina rubra. The sequence goes on along the minus strand of JAXCGZ010015426.1, from coordinate 54,739 downwards.
AATATATCCTATTCTGCATTATATGTTTAAAGGAAAATCCACTGTCAAAATAGCCTGATATGATATTAGTTCCATATATTTTAGCCTTTAGGAAAGCACTTGGAATGGCAGTAGCAGTCCATCAGTCGTGTTTTTGCATAATTATAGTCAGCAATTTCAATGGTTACCATTCATTTCAGTTTGTAAGCTATCATTAGTTCTCACATTAATAGGAATTCTATAGACAGCATATAGATTTTCATTATTTTGGATGAGATTATTCTTTTTATGTCAATATTTGCATGTAGATATTGTTAAAACTTCTTTTTATGTCAACATTTTCCAGTAGACATTCTTAATCCTATTAAAAAACAGAGGACTATCAACAGCTTCAAGCCAGTAAATATATCTATAGTACATTTTGCTTACAATGTCCATGCACTGTATATAGCCTACATAATCAGGAATGGCAGATATGGAGCCAGTTGTAGTATTTACTATCTAGTCACACCTAGTCAGAACTAAATCTTAGGATGTTTAGAAGTTAACCATTATTACAAATATTTCCCTGACACAATCTTGCTGTCTATATAATTTTAAACACTATGCACAAGAATGTGCAATTTGTGTTTTCTGTCTTTCATATAGAAATATATACGCTTAGAGTGCCAGGTATTCTAATATTGCTGTTAGTATGTGTAAGAAATCAAAATCATTCATTACTCATCTGGGCAAGAGTCACTAACGATTGTAAAAGTAGGCATGTGTCAAAGGGTTGTATTGATGCATGACCGGTTTTATCAACAGCTAATTGTATTTCTTCAAAAGTTAGCTAATGGAAGTAGTGATTTTTCTTCAGACTGGGTTTGAGTGCTGACATATTGGTACGGCTATATTGGTACAGTCCATATTTTAAAGATGAGTAGTATAGGTCAGGTCAGGTCAGATCAAGTTAGTTTTCAATATATAAAAGTTTTCTTAATGCCAGTATGTCCATTGCAAAATAGGTTGTCACCAAATTGGGTTTATATCCCATGTAGCCATCGGTGATATGTACCACACCCATTTTTCTTAAGGTATTCTTCCATTGAATCATAATAATTTCTCAAATTTGTATAAGCCTAGGTTACGGTATATGTACAGATGCTTTTTATATATACTCAAATCCGTAATTATACAAATTAGGGGGAAGTATTTAAATTTAGCTAGAATTGATCATGTACGTTATTTCCTAAGTTTTAGCCATGCAAATATTCTGAGTGCAGTACTGTTGATTCATTGATCAGGCAAAATTGTTCTTCACTTGATCATTCAGGTACCAAATATATTTACAGATAATGGAATCTCCCCCTGAGCATTAATAGGGTTTTGTCTTGATCAGTGATTTGATGTAACTTTTAATACCATTTGGAAAATTCTCCTTATGAATATGTCTGTCATGGTTTCTTCAGTATAGCTGTATTTACATGCTGTAAATGGTAGACTCATTGCTCTACCAGCTATAAAAAAGGTGCACATAGGGCCATGTAAATAAATACCAATGACATGTTCTACTATTTGTTCAAAAATAAATGTATATATAAAACTGTTTAATCTCTGTATCCCATTATCGGGCACTTTGCCACTGGACATCAATGTAAAGCATTCTCAACTGGCTGTTGTATAAAAGTACAGTAACTCTAAATACGATGGAAGTAATATATTATTTCTTTGTTTGTATGCTATGAAAAAAAACATCACCTAATGCTAAGTTGAGAATTTCTTTGATTTGGTGTTAATTTGGTCTTGCCTTCAGCAATATAGTCCTGAACATTATGGCAATGTTTCACAGTCTCACTTCTTTATTAATCTAGTTTAATCGGTGCAGAATCACAATAGAAAATTTTTTTTAAGAAATACTACATCAGAGATATTGCGTAGAACATGCTATGAACTTTTGACCACATTACTGGTATCTAAATTTTAATTTGATTTTGGTGGTTTCTAGCAACTTTTAAGAGTTATAGAATAATGTCGATAGATCCATTGAATTTATTTATCTAATATTTGTTGTTTTTCCTAAAAGTCTTATATAATATGTAGCTGTTTTATATTTGTTAAGTATAATTAGAAGAAAACCTGTATTTTAATTTATTATTTAAAGGTAAAGTCAGCTTTCGTTTTGTAGAATGTGTGATGTCCTCTCCATGACACCCCATGGTATATAAGAGGATTAGAGATGTTCAGGATAAATGAATACTTTGAATAACATCAGTGAGCAAGATCAGTCCCCCTTGAAGGGGCCAGGGTAGACCAGGAAAACCTGAGGCCTGATTTTAGAATTACAGTGACCAAAGAATGATCTTGCTCACTGTGTAGATCATATATTACCATAATTGTTGGTGAATAATTATGATGAGAGAGTCAATAGGGAGTATTATTACTGTGAATTTTATTTATTATTCCTTTGATATTGGGTTGCTGACTGTTTTCAGATGCTGCATTGAGTATTAAATGCCTTATATATCACCTTTTTTAAAGTTATTCAATAATAGAATTTGTAATATGTAATTGCCACCTGATTTCTGATCTACGTTTATTTATATTTACATATTGGATAGATACTGCATATTTAGGGTTGACATTTGCTAATCTGAAGCTTGCATTAATTTATATATTTAAAGTATGCTTCCCTAATTTTGGTCAAAATTGTATACTGTATAATATCTTCAGAACTGTAAGACATTACTGAGCAAGTGAATTAGAGCTATAAATTTATATACAACATTGGACATGTTCACGAATAACAGATTGTACTTTAGCCTCTCCAACTACTGCTTTACAATTTTTGATCAGGTTATATTTACTGAAGGAGTGTGTGGTTAAAGTCTGTATGGATTGCTGCCCTAAAACAAGAAGATGCTTAGCTAGCATTCTGATACCTGAAGAATCTCCTTAACTGTAATGGTGAGTAAAATATTTTTTTGAGATCCCCATTTCCTACTTATTGTTTTTATCCTTGGTAGTAAGGAAGGACATATTCCCTTTCATTCCCTACGAATTATATTTTACGTTCCACAAGAGAAGTGATAAAAGAGGCAAGGATGGGTAGCAGGTTATGTTGAAGTCCTCCCACCTTGATTCATTTGTTACAGTTGTGGACACCCTAATAAGCACAGCTAGATATAGTGTCTCAATGACGCAAAATAGTAAATTTCTTGGTCTAAAGCTTTAATAATTTGTACATATAAAATGCTTATGGTGTTCATAGGCATGTTAGAAGAATATGCTTTTATATTTTTCTGGACATTTATCTCTGCTTAGGGATGCAGGAGGAACATCAATTTAAAAATATTTTGTTTAATTTATATGTATATATTAATCGCAATAATACTTTATTATTAAATGCCTTATTAAACTGATGCCATTGAGGCTAGCCGGGTGGCTTTAACTGTACACATACGGCCTCTTCCCACCAGGATTAGAAAGGTGGCTATGACCAAAGTTTGTAAAACTGCACAGTAACAAAAATGTAAAACACTTTAATCTCTCAAAATATGAGCATACACTGTCACACTTATGCCAGTTTCAGCATAGTTGCGCATCCAAGCTCGGCTGTTAACTGTTTTGTGGAAAAGATTTCAAGGAGAAACCAAGCGCCAGGCCATCATTCTCTTATCTCTTTTTATTCTGCTTTAGTGACACATAGGGGGAAAATGTACAGTATTCTCTTCTCCCACCACTTCGGAAGTAATTATGGTTTCTATATCTAAAGGCTAATATGGCAGTTATTCTTTATATTACAGGATCGGGAAGGGGGGAATGTGAAGCAAAACTTTTAGGGACTATCTTATTTATATATTTAAAGAAGCAGCAGAGTATCTCCTAATAATTTTATTGTAAGTTGTTAATGCATTACATACTTGGCTATACCTTTATGATGTAAGTATTTTTGCTATTTTTTTTTTTATATTTAGAAAATCTGCTATTCTTAAATTACTCCATTTGCATGATAGTCACTCTTCTTTTTTCTTTCTCTTTATTGCGTTGGTATAAATTTCTAGTCATTCTCTAGATTGTAGTCCATCATTTATTTTTCATATAAAAGGAGCATAGTTGTATAAGTATATTAGTGGTTTTACGGAGCACTACAAGGTTTTCATTCCCTTGATGTTGGCAATATTAATTTCTTTAAGACCTGATGTTACTCTTATATACCAGTAGCTTACCTAGTCCTTCTAAACTAACATGGCTGAAATCAAATGGTACATAAACATGTCCTTGGATTTTATCATTTGTTTTCTTTTAATCACAACACCATTTTAAACACAAGCACAGGTAAACTATGTATATCAGACGTTATTAATCTTCCAGCACACAACATGAAGGGAAAATCACCCAGTTTATATAATAGTTTGTTATAGACGTATAAGTGGTGTGCAGTTTACAGGAATATTCTGGTTTAGTTGCAACCCAGGGACTGTAGGGATGATTTTTCTGAATATTTGTACATAGAAATAGTCATCTTTAGTGCTGTTTGTTGAGTGCTATTGAATATTCACAGTTGTAGTGATCACTGTTATTCCTCTGTTTTCTATTATGCCATTAGCAGACATAGACTTATTACAGAATAACATTAAAATAATTAAGAGTTATGAAAATGTAATATATAGAGTTTTAAAGTATGTAATATTCAGATACAGTACAACTTTTATTTCTCGTGTTTTACTCCTTGGATTATACTGATATGACTGAAGTGAAGGAAAATACTGATATGACTGAAGTGAAGGAAATGTGGCATATTAGAAGGGACAGTTTACCAATCAAAATGGGATAGTAATCTAACCAGTCATTCCAGGTCATATTTACACATAACAGACTGTGTCCACTCTCATTCAAATGGGGATTGATAAGGACACATAAAACGGCAAACATATACAACAACAGAATGACACAATCCGACTGATATTTATTTCAATATACTGTAGTTTGTATATTTGTTTATGTAATGGCAACAAAGATTAGTATTTCTTAAAGAAGCTATATGGCATTTCAAAAATTATTTTCTAATGTATACCACCTTACTTTGTACTCTTGAAGTCTTTCCCATTTTATAACTAAAAAAAACAACTACTATGCTAGAATCTAACTTAATCTGACCTCCTAACTTTGGGACTTCCAGCCAGAGCCACAGATATACCTCTTCCATCACCCACACCATCAAATCGTAATGACCCAAAGCCAGCAGGATTATTTCCAACATTCCCAAATACTCCACCAAATTCATTATGCCCTGAATTGAGACTAGAACCAAAATTGCTGGATCCAAGAGTAAATCTGCTGAAACCTCCATTTGTATTTACCTGACCCAAGCCTAAATTACCGGGATTTGGAGGAATACCACCTCCAGTCCCAGCATGGTTTGGACCAAGGGTATTTGCTTTTGAGCCTAAGCCAGCAGTAAGTGGAGGACCTCCACTTCCAAAACTGTTGGGTCCAGGAATAAGTGTACTTGATAAAGCGAAATCGTTAGGAAGTAAACTGACACCCGAGCTGAAAGCACCAGATCCAGGAGATAAAGTACTAGGAGTCAGAGGCAAGTCACTTAAGGTGGGAGTAAGACCTCCCCTAAAACTATCGGGTCCAGGACGAAAGAATTCTTGACTAAAATCATGGCCAGTAGGATTTGGAATAACACCAGCCCCAAAGCTGTCAAGTCCTGTATCAAAGCTGTTGGGGCCTAAACCAATGCCAATGTTAGACGGGATAATTCCTAAGCCAGGACCACCTAGTCCAGCTCCTACTGCAATATTGGGTGTAGGTGTAATACCTGTGCCAACTATGTTTTGTCCTCCGCTAAAACCAATTGGGCCTAACCCTATGTCACCAGGTGTGGGAGTAACACCCAAACCAAGACCATCAACTCCAAAACTCTGTGGAGTTGGTGTGAAAGCAGGACCAAAACTGTTAGGTCTAGCTTCAAAATTTGTCACTCCTAGGCCTCCTACATTAGGGGGAGGTGTAACACCCAAACCTGTGCTTGCTGGCTTTGGAGTTAAACCAGAACCAAATCCATTAGCCTCGGCACCAAAGTTATTTACATTTGATATCAAGTCGGCAGAGGATGGAGAGATGCCAGCTCCAAATGCACCTGGTCCGGATCCAATACCAGCAGGATGCAGACCTAAGCCACTTGGAGTCGGTGTGATACTAAGGCCGGGTCCAATATTACCTGAACCAAAATTGCCAGGAACTGGAGTAAAACCGTGTCCTGTATCAAAGATGTTTGGAGCTTGGGTGACCTTTACACCTGGACCAGCTCCCAAGCCACTTTGAGTCAAACCAGAACCAAAGCCTCCAGGTACTGAACCTAAATCAAATGCATTTGGAGTGGGAGTAACATTAAGATCAAATAAACCTGGAGTTAAACCTACACCATTAGAAAAGGGTGAAGGGTTTGGAGTAGGAATTGGAGTGAATCCAAAACTTGCAGGTCCTAAATCAATGTTGCCAAAAGAAGGATTTGAACCACCTACTGTACTGAATGATGATCCTGGGGTAGAGCTGCCTAATACACTAGGGACAGGAGTAACACTTGGGTTTATGCTTAATCCTCCAGTCTGACCAGCGGGCCCAAGACCCAAATTATTTGGACCTACATTGCCTACCCCAATATTGAAGCTAGAATCAAAACCATCAGGGCCACCTTTGTTGGGAATTCTTGGCAATTTGGAGCCAAAGCCTTCATTTACAGAACTATGAATAGAAGTAATAGAATGCGAACTGGACTTAATGGGCTTAGGACCCTTAGTTCTAAAAGTATTTACAACTGGTGGAAGTGGACCCAACTCTGGGCTCAAATTACCTAAATTTTTAAATCCTGACCCAAATGAGCTTCCAGCAATTCCAGAAGTTCTTATGGGCTGACTAAATGCTCCAAGACCACTAAGAGAACTGATATCAGTTAATCCACCACCAAATATACTCTTGTTAAGCATATCAGCAATGCCTTTCAGAGAAGCACCCTTATTCCCAAATTTCTGAATCGAAGTTAAGCTTCCAGTGTGGTCCTGATTTTGAAAACTCGTTGCACCTATTACACTTGGTCCTATTGTGCTATGAACTCGATTTGGAATATGTGCTTTACCAACAAAACCTTTGTGGTGTATGTTGTGTAAATTACCAAGTGGTTTCTCCGGTAAATGTACTACCGGACTTTTTATGTTATGGTGAATAGGACCTTTAGTTACACTACCTGCATATTTTCCCGGGGCTTTTTGATTAACTCTTCCACCCACGACAGGGTTTACTGCTTTATGATGAGATAAGTAGGGAGTACTAGCCTTGTGAAATGATAAGCCAGTTACATAAGGCTTGTTAGCTTTGTGATTTACTGCACTAGGCAAAACTGAACTTGACGCTTTGTGATGCAAGTGTCCAATTCCACTGTGTGATGTCCCTTTGCTACCGCCTGTTGTAAACTGATAATTTTGAGGCTGATCGCCGGGTTCCTCACTAACTATTGCTTTGAAACCACTGTCTCCATCCACTGTATATCTGATCACTCTGGAAACATATATGTGATTTAGTTTCAATACTGCAGAATATATTCATGCAATTTTTCAATATACTTGGAACTGATGTTGCAAGACAATGGATGTAAGAAGTGAGCAAAAATGTATACATAAATGACAATACAAATGGGATCATAAAGAGGAAGTCAAATAAGTGGGGAAAGCAGAAAGGTTTAAAACATTCCCCTTACCTGAAAAGTCCATTTGGTTGTAGCCAACGATATTCGCCTTCAGTATATCCAGAAGGTGAAGTATAGTGTTTGTGTTCTTTCTGGTCACCTGTGTAAGGCGAGTTGACACCAAATGCATATTTATGGGGCACTGGCTGGAAGAAAGAAATATGTGAATGTAATTATTAAGGTAAGTTGTATTTTACTAACATTTCAAGATTAAAGTGTTTTGTGGACCTTATACGAATTAGATTTAATTTCATTAAAAATTTCTGTTTCCGAAATGGTATATTTCAAATGCTTAAAATGAATTAACGAAGGCAAAATGAAAGTAATTTAATAGCTGATAACGTTAACCAGCATTTGGGAGCTGATTTTTTTTTTTTTTAACTGCCATCTCCGAACAGCTTTATAGAGTTCAGAGAAAGCAATTAATGGGATACATATCTTTTCATCATCAATACTAAGCAGAATTAAAATTTCCATTTATTAATGCTTCAATTACATTATTAAAATGCTAAAATATGTAATAATATTTTAATGGTCTAATACTACTACTACTACTAATCATCATCATCAGATATGGGAAGCCAGTGACAACTTCATGAATGGAATAATAACTCCACAGTAGAGAAGATGTGTTTACTGATTAATGACAAAATATCAAAGTTACGCTTCCCACTGAAAGTGTTGTACTGATGATGTCGTTGCCTGAACTGTCTGGCCGAACAGCCCCAAGTGTCGCTGATATTGAGCTTGCCTACAGTTTCCAGGGAGTGAATGTTGAGTTGAATTCATCCATACCCACCTGCCGGCCAAGAAGGTTCGCTCACCCTCATGGGAGAACATCAACGAAAAAAAAAAATTCCATACTGCATTTCTCTCAGCGTCTTTAGCTAGAGGGAGTCTTCGAGAAATGACCACCAGAGGGACATTTCTTCGAGTAGAAAAAAAATGGTTTTGTGTGCGCAAAGAGACGAAGTAATCGCCTGCGTGTCCGAAGCCTTTCCCAGGTTCTCGTGCCCCTTGAAGAGCAGGGGTTGGTTGTGGTGCTTTGGCCTATTATGCTGCTGCTCTTCTGATTCGCAGTTCTGCGAAGTGAACCTACGGCGAAGACATTGTCATTCCAGGCCCTCTTATTGATAAGTTTGGTGTTATTGCCTCACACAAAGAGAGAACGCGTCGGCTCCGCCCCTCCATCGCCTCCAGGTAAGATTGTGTTGACCTCGGGTATTGAAGGATTATTAATTATCTAAGATCTACCCCTTGGATAGGGTATTGCTGAACCTGTGTCTTCTGAATTTCCCTCACCTCTTTCTTCCACCACCAAGAGGAATTTGTTTATTAATGTTATTATTCTTAATAATAATAATGATAATCGGGAAAGGTCCAGTATGACTCCGGCGCCTTAATTCTACCCTCCTCAGTAGGGTAAAGTTACCTCGCATTGACATATTTGTTTAACCTAACCATAGATTAGGTTAAACAATGACTAACCTAACCTTAGGTTAGTACAAATATGCCAATGCGAAGTAACTACCTTACTAATGAGGGTAGAATTAAGGCGCCGGAGTTATACTAGACCTTTACCTAATAATAATAATAATAATAATAATAATAATAATAATCAGAGATGGAAAGTCAGTGACCACTTCAGAAATGGAAAAAGAAATTCACGGTAATATGTTTAATGATTTATTGCACAATATCAAAGCTTTCTCTTTCTCTCTCTCTCTCTTAAAAAAAAACAGCCATCAATGTACTCTCCCGTTATAAAATTTTCCTATTCTTGTAAATTGGTGTTATGGCCTCAAGCGATGAGAACGCCTTGGCTCCGCCCCTCCATCGCCACGAGGTGCTTTGACCAAGTATTAGAGGATTATCTCATATACGTGTTCTACCCCCACCCTGAGGGTAGATCACGTGACGAGCTGTCATTAGTATTACCCTCACCCCTGTCTCACCCGCTATCAAAAGATGTCTGATTATCAAGAGTATAATTCGTTAACCTAGTACAGTTATATCTAATCATATTTTATTATTTTTTTTAGTACTAAAGTCCTTTCATGTAGAATCTGTATTCCCTCTAAAGGTATTTAGTCAATTAATTAAAAGTAAAATAGAATTAGATATTACTAGGATGACGAATAACACTCGTGTTAATAGTCAAGACTTCTTTTGATGGGGGGGATAGAGGACGGGGGATACTGATGATATGGTGACCCGTAAAATCCACCCCTGTTAAACCCACCCTGAAAATTCCTCCCACAAAATTACCACCCACGAAATTTTCTCCCCATAAATTTCGACCACACTAAAATTCCTCCAGTTAACCAATACATTTCAGTTATATGATTTTTTGCCTTAAGTTTGTTAAATTAAGTTTGGTTAGGTTTTGTCAAGAGGTTAGGTTTTGTGGGATGAAAAATTGGTTGGGAGGTATTTTCGGGGTGGATTACCCATCCATAGGGTAGATCTCGGATAAGAGATAATCTTCTATTACCCGAAGTAAACGCGTCCTCACCTGGCGGAAGTAAGGCGTTCTCTTTACGTGAGAAAACAACAAAAACACATTAGTAGGAGCACTCTATAGCAGGTGAGTACATCAATATATTGAAAATTATTTCGGTGGCAAACGAAAGCTTGATAAATGTGTAAGTACTCTCTGAACTCATGACTTTAATAATAAGGTAAATTATTACATTCACACACCCCGCGAACTGAAAGGAATATACCCAGTACTACTACTACAAAAAAAAAATCAATTATCGTTTCTAAACTTATGAGAATTACCATACTTAGAGGGTGTGAAATTAACACATACCAAATAACTCACGGAGAGAGAGGCCCTGATAAGTGGTATTTGTGATAATAGATTCGGGATTTCTTACTAACCTGTTCATAGTTGTGATGGAACTGCGGCGTTGCTGTTACCGTAGCAGCGATTGCTATGCCCAGCAGTATATTGACCTTGAGGGGGAGAAAGAAAAAATAATTTTTCATATTAACTCTTATAAGGTATGCGTAAAAGCCCTTTATTTCAATAACACATGTTTTCAGTATGGATTCGGTTTTACGTCACGAACTCCCTTTTCTACTAAGGGCTAGGACGGTTGCCTTCCTGCGAAGGACTTGTTTTGGCAGATGTGATCGTTACCCTGAGTGTATGCCCTTACTAACCTCAGTCCGTGACGGGGCGCGAACCCTCGACCTGCCGCCTCAGAGTCGCGGACGCTACCATTTTGCCACGGAGACTACTACATGTTTTCAGTAACTTTTGTAATATATTTAGTTTCGGATAGTTGTTGTTATTGTAGCTCATGGAAAAGGTAAATCGCTTTTATCGTCATTGAAATATTGGAGCCGGTCTACATTATTATAAATTTAGCACACAAAGGGTTTTTCCAGTGAACAAAATATTTATATTCTTAGATCTCTAAGTTCAAAATTAAGAGAGAGATAAACCCGTTTTAATAACAATATCAAAGCATTGTAATGTAATATATATTATTTTGCTAGTGGTAGCTAATATCGTATGTGTGTACAGAAATAAATTTTTGCCGTAGACCTTCCCATCTCTAAGGCTCTTGACAGAGATACGAAAAGGATCATTTATGAATCAGACTAATTAACGACCTTTCTCTTCATATTTCGATTTCCTTTCTTCGCCGAAAGGTATCATCTGTCTTGTTTTCTATCGGTATTACTTCCATCACAGCCCTGATGACATGAATCCCTCCTCTACTGGACAAGCCATGTGACACACGCCAAATGGCCTTGTTACACAGGTAGCATATGGAGATATTAGCTCGTGGACTGGTCGCCGCAGAGACTGCTTATTTCCTTGCACTTTCAGACTCAGGAACTCTCTTTTCCCTTCTGTCTTCCCTAACTTTTATGACCTAACTTCCTTCAAAGAGCTGATCTATCGTCATCTTACGGCTTAATCCTGCAATATTTCTAGGTCTTCATTACTTCGGCTATTCTTATAGCCTGTCCTTTTCGTACTGTTTATCATTTTCATTTTTCTGTCTTGTCCTAACGTTGCTGCTTATTTTCTTTTCAATGTTTTCTTGGTGCCTGGGCCCGATGCGGGTAGTTTTCTTTGCCGGTGTCACTCGTAAAACATTGAGGGAGGGGGGTGTAGAAAGGTTGCAAACTCCCAGTAAATAATAAAACATATAATACCACAAATAAATGAAAGTTCATTCAGGGAGAAAGTTATATCGCCATTTGGCGTCCATTATTAATATTTTTCCTACAAATTATTTACGCATTCGAATTAATGATGTTTATGTTTGACAAGGGATTAACCAAATGTTATCATCATTAATTTAAGAAAAAATGTTACAAATGTGCTTCAAACTGTAATCTTGTTCAATTTTATTATAATGAGACTTAATTTGGATTACAGCTGTTTGTTAACTTTATATATATATATATATATATATATATATATATATATATATATATATATATATATATATATATATATATATATATATATATATATATATATATATATATATCAGTGGCAAAATTATAAACAGCAAACAGTTAATGCTTATTCATATCTTCATATTAATTGTTTAAATGTTCCTTCACTATGCTTATTTATTTATCTTTTTATTTATTCATTTATTTATATGTTTGTATGATTATGACTGATTGTAGATATTTTTCATTTTTCATCGTCACTGGGTACTGTAATAGGTCACTAATTAAGAGGGAATTCAAAATTTGTAATACAGTGTATTATGCAAAGGGACGTTGTAAGCACTATTGTGTTATTTCTTAAAATAAATAAATAAATAAATATATATATATATATATATATATATATATATATATATATATATATATATATATATATATATATATATATATATAGCTTCTTATTCCTAATTAATTTCAAACGTACTACATGTGAACGAAGAAGTTATAGTTGTAATCAATGCAAAGCGTAAGAGCATAATTTTTTTTTCTTTTTGTAACCGCGTATTTTCCCGACCCTAAAGAGGTCTCGAAAGTGGCTTCATTCATAATATTGCCGATGACTTAAAACCTCATCGACATCACCATTCATCACGGTCTGTGGTCAGTCAGTCTGTTAAGCAAATTAATAAAAAGAATAAAAATCACTATATCCATTTAAAGGTCACTTTTTTAGTTCATGAGGATCTCACCACTGGCACTGAAAATATGTATCCACTTTGCAACACTAAACACAGTTCTCGGAGATTTTGGAATCCTTTAGAGAGCCCGTTGGGAGCCTATTCTATGATCATCATCTTCCTACAAAACACTTGGTTCTTAGGTGTCATTCATCAAGTCCTCGCAACTTACCACCGCCATTTGCTGCTGATGGTGATTCGTTGGGCAGATGGAACTGAAGCCCGGTTAGCCTAAAAGACACTATTTATATCTCTTTCCTTTCCAGACCTTCCCCTACCCTAACCCCCTTTCCAGACCTTCCCCTACCCTACCCCCCCTTCCAGACCTTCCCCTACCCCCCTCGTCTTTTCATTCGTTCCCTCCATCCTACCTCGTACTTCACTTTCCCTTTAAAGGAAACAACGTCTTCAAGGAAATAAAGCGTGTGCAATCATTTCCTTCATAAACAAGCTCTTAAGCACGAGGTTTGGGTGCATAATGAAAGAAGATCTAGTTTTGAAGTGTTTTATTTTTTCCACGATTTTTTTCCCTTTAGTACACTCTGGAAGCTTTTATATATTCATTGTGTTCTAATAAGGACTATTTTCTGTATTAATCATTCAATTTTAAAGTGCCATATAGTGCCATGGTGTCGGCATATGTTTCCTACAAACAATCCTTGTTACAAAACCATATATTGTATATATATTTCACTTTCGATAAGCTATATTATTTATGAAATCCAACTTCATGAAATGTGTATGGTTCATATGATCCTGTACCATATGTTTGATAATAGGTTCTTGTTTCCCAAAATATCTCTGCTTGGTTGATTCTTGAAACTGTTATATTTCGACATGGATAATTATTATAGAAAGTATAAAGTCTACGATATATGTTTGGGATTATACCTATTCTGTTAGAGATCGGTAAGTAAATTCTTGAACTCAGGATGTCCTGGATAGTCCTTACTTCCACTTTTCAGGGCAGCATCAGTTGTTTTTCCTTCTCAGAAAGGTAGCCCTGTGGTAGGGGCAGTAGAGGAGTTGGCAGTTGTGAAGCGACAGAGGTTGTGGAAGAGCCGGGAGGATGGGCTGTGGCACTCCAGCAGTGCCATCTGAACGGTCGCTAGCTCCCTCGTCATTGCCCATAGAGCAAAGTAATCCCCTTATTGTTTTCTTTTTTTATGTCGGCTACCCCCCAATTAAAGGGGGAAACAGCCAAGGTAGAGAGATAGAACCATCGAATATTAGGAAAGGGTAGTCGTATAGTTCGTGTATAGATATTGTCACACTGGCCGGTTTAATGAGTACACCGGTATAAGTGAGTCAAAGATGGATTGGCATCACCACCAGATCATACTTCAAAAAAGGGTAATAAGTCCTTTCCTGAAACAGTAGCCAGTTTTATTCATACACAAATGTTTTAGGAAAACGTTATATTTATTAATACTTTTCATGTATTTGTTTGTTTATTAATTTATTTATTTGTTGCAAAATACTTTGATGGTGTTTTTATATAGGTATAATTCGGCCAGTAGACAAAAGAAATGAAAAGTCAAATATTTTTCTGTCACAATATAAAATATAATTTTCACTAAAGTTTTGTACCTACAGCAATGAAAATTCAACAGCGAAAGTTCAGTCATATTGCCTATGAAAAAACTTGCAGTCCAGCCCACCGAGATTGACACATTAAAATTGCATATATAATCACTTGCTTGGAATGGCATATATTAGCATTTTAACGGCTTAGACACCATCTGTCAACAAAAAGTGAACGTAATGATAAAAAATTGATATTATATAATACTGCAATTACTTTTGTGTATTTTTAGGTAAAGAACAGGTTGCGTTGACTAATGACATCATCGTTAATAGCATTTTATTTTTAAACCGGACCTCATGTCCCACTGAGGGGAGAATGGAGTCCTCAACTGTAACGAGGGAACCGAAGTCTTTATTCTGCTCAGGTTGGCCTCTTTGATCAGTTGTTTTAGGCAAGGAGAATAAAGGCATAAATAGATAGAGATAGAATTCCGATTTAGTATTTCATCATTTCATATGAGGAGATATACAGGCATAGGATAATGAAAGACTGGCAATCCTATACCTTCTGAGGCTTCCCTCTTGCTACTGAACAGCTGACTGAAGGTGAAAGAATGGGGTGGGTATGATGAAACCTTCTTCCTTACTTTTTGTTCAGTTGAGTCTACCCTACTGGCTCAGGGATAACATTATTATTATTATTATGAGTGTATTACAACTACGAATGAAGGATATTCCTACATGTAGTAGGTTGGCTCATGGCATCAACCACCCGTTGTGATACTACCGCTGAAGGTTTTCTGAACTTAAATAGGACTGTCCAGGACAGCTCGATGTTAAGGCTTTCTTCAGTTACGGTTCTTTTTCTATGCCTGCAGCTACACTGAATGTTCTTGAATATTCATTACACATCTTTTGTTATCCCTTCACATCTGACAAGTCATTACACTCTCCATCTCTGTTTCTCTTTACTTTATGTATTCTTCGTCCCCAGGCCCGATGAGGGCTGTTTTATTTATTTTTATTTTTTTATTTTTTGCCCGTCCTGGCATCACAATCATAAAAAAAAAATGAACCAAAAGATTTTTTCTTTTCAGTCACAGCTCTTGTTAACTAGAGGAGGGATGTACGAGTAAATGCTTTTGTTGCCCTTTACGTGTTTTCGTTACCAGAAACCTCAAGGATACAAAAATTACTTTCACTGCAAAAATATTGTATTTCCGTCTGTCTGTAAGTAGAACACGTGAGGTTTTTTTTTATTTTATTTTATGAGGATGCTTATTTTGTTTACCATCTCTTAGGATAGCTGTTTACTAGCGCTGTTTATGAGTGCTTTTTGTACTGTACTTGAGTCGGGGAGCACCTAATGAAGGTTCGATCCCCACGGGACGTTAGGAAAGTCATCCAGGCTGATTCAGCCTTAATCCCCTTGCTCAATGTAATAGCCATTTTTGATGGAATAAAGTTTTTGACTTTGACTAACATGTATGTGTCTGCCCCCATTCAAATGGGGATTAGTTGTGACCCAACATTGTTCATTTTTATAGATTTGTAGTATCTGTATACTTGATTTGAAGTATATCTGTTTTCTGTATATTTTGATGTTATTCTCTCTCTCTCTCTCTCTCTCTCTCTCTCTCTCTCTCTCTCTCTCATTATTTTAATTGCCCTTATCATAGTACCCTTGCACATGTTTCATCTTAGCAGAGAAAGAGAGAGTTGGAGAAAGTGATGCTGGCTGGCCGAAACTCAATCATTCCAGTATTAATCTCGCTCACGCGAATGATACTCGTATTAGTATTGTTATTTTCACTAGAGCACACGAGTGCCCTTATGCTTGAGTTTAAATATCCTTGATTATATATATATATATATATATATATATATATATATATATATATATATATATATATATATATATATATATATATATATATAGATTTTTTTTAATTCTGTATTTGTACTTATTTAGGGAACTATCTTAGAGGCCACTTCCGCTTGTTGTCCACGTGTCATGAATCTACTTCCTAACCTAACCTAGTAGATATTTTTCCCAGTAGATAACAAGCGGAAGTAGCACCCTATATTATCCAAGTAAGTAGCAATAATAAGTTATGTAAAGCTAAAGTACTTTCGCGTCGCGATACCTTACACCCAAGACAAGGAAAGATTCGTAAATATTAACAAGAGTGTGAAGCTGCAGAACGCCTAGACGAATTTGAGTAATTGTTAAAAATTGCGTGAATTACTCGTCTCTTTTTAGCAGCATGAAGTAAAGCGAATAAAAAAGCTAATTTAAGAACTTGCCTAACTCTACCTAGCCCCATCCCCACCCATTGGGAAAGGAGGAACACCTTTCCTTTCTCTCTCTTCCAAACGAATTGCTTGTTCGGACGCCGTATGGCGCTTAGTTCCGTTCCATTTCAAACATCTGTTGCTTCCACAATAACGGTGACGTGTATTATTTCAGTACCCAACGCGTTGCTTTTTTTTAGCCGATAGTGTTTATGCCTTGCGCACATGATCTCGGGGAGTTTAAGATCATTGAAGCATATCATGCCATCTAAGAGAACATTTATTTATTTATTTATTTATTTATTTATTTTATTTATTCAATTATTTATTTATTTGTTTATTTGTGTTGAAGCTTCGTTTGAATGATTTCAAATCAATTTCACTTATGGTCAGTTTTCGATTTGAAAGCAGAAGAGTTTTTTGCAAAAGTTTAGTTTCATTGTTGGAAGGTAAACGGAAAGTAATGATTCATTTTAATCTAGTCATTTTTTCTAATCTTTTATTCTTTTTTATTATTAGATTGAAACGCTTCGCTTTTGTAAATATTATACGAAAAAGTTCGACCGTAATATAAATAGTTTTGCCATTACTTTTCTTTAGGGTCCTTCCTCATTGACAGAACTGATTCTACATCAAAAGTTTATGCTTCTTCTTGACTAATCTTCTATTTCTTGAACTTAGTGTAATATCTCCTTGTGTCTGCATCTTTGACTTAAATACTACATATAGAATTTTTCTTTTTTTCTTTCATTTTAACTTAGATTTTTATGAGTATTCATAAGTGCCAATTAATCAGAAGGTTTACTCGTGACGTTTATTTGTAATTGTTCTGCGGGACCTGAAACTCGTTCACAGATGAGAAAAATGCTGAGTTTTGCTGTGTCACTGACAAGTGAAAATTCTTCGTCAACACAAAAGCTCCTCCTGGGTTCTTAACCGTCATCTTTTCGCCACTGTCAATGCCAACTTTCTGCAAATGAAAGTAAAAAGAGTTAATAATATTATTATTATTATTATTGGATTTGGTTTCACGTCACGAACCCCCTTTTCTATTAAGGGCTAGGACGGTTGCATTCTTGCGAAGAACTTGTTTTGGCAGATGTAATCGTTACCCTTAGTGCATGCCCTTACTAACCTCGGTCCGTGACGGGGCGCGAACCCTCGACCAGACGCCTCAAAGTCGCGAACGCTACTGCTTGAGCCACGGTGACTATATTATTATTATTATTGTTATTATTATTATTATTAAGAATCCATAATCGAGCCCATTTCGATCAAGTTTATTACTTGTATTCTTGACAAAGATTGTACAAGGGATACAAGTGGCTTACGTGGTTTCCTAGCCCCTGCCTGCTTAGCTGGGATAAAGAGTACAAAAAGAGAAATTTCTGTTAGGTGATGGAACCAAAGACATTTTTGAGCTATGAATATGGTCGTCGCAATACGTGTTTTTTTTATAAATTTCATTTAAAAGCATCGTACATGTTATTTAAACACTGATGCAAATAAAATTAAAAAAAAATTTATCAGTTCCCTATCACATTTTCGAAATTATAAAAAAACTAATAATACAATGCATATGCAAATATGAGTAATTGAATAATATTTTTCATTTACTTTCGGTTCTTTCGACCGGAAATGGTGTTACTCTAACTTTACGTAATATCAGTGTTTTTTTTTTTTTTTTTTTTTTTTTTTTTTTTTTTTTTTTTACACACACACACACACACCGGAAAGGCCGCCAGGCAGTTCCTTTTGGCTACATGCATTCATTATCGTTTTTGAACCAAAACGAATATTCTGTATTGGTTCTTTATCATTTCATATGGTAATATTAACTTTTGTATAGAGTCAGACTGACATAATGTTAATTTCTCACTTTATTTCTTGTGATTTACTGCATAATATATTAATAAACTTTGGTGCATTTTTACCAGATCTTGTTTTATAAGAAATAAATAAAATTATAGTTTTCTTATATATATATATATATATATATATATATATATATATATATATATATATATATATATAGAGAGAGAGAGAGAGAGAGAGAGAGAGAGAGAGAGAGAGAGAGAGAGAGAGAGAGAGAGTAATAAACAGTTTAAAAAATAAACACTTCAAGAATACTACATAGATTTTGAAAAAAAAAAAAAAATCTTATGGAATAGAATATTCGTGCATTTTCAAAATATTTTTTCTACTCATACCTACCATATTTACCATGGGTAAAATAGAATGAATTTTTGAAATATTGAGTTTTAGCTATTAACCATATTGTATTTAATATCAGGTGTAACATATGGATATGGCGGTTATATATTAAGATAATCAATTAAATTTTATGCATGGCTTTAAATCTGAAATAACTAATACTTTCCTCAGATCTATCGTCATCTCAGAGTCTAGTCCTCCATATCTCTGGGTCCTCTGTACTTTGACTTTTTTTTTCTGTCTGTTGTTTTCCTTGTCCTTAACCTTTTTCTTTTCCTTCGTTTTGGTATTTTCTCGTGCCTGGGCCTTTATTGCTGAGGGCAGTTTCTGCCTGTCCCGGGGTCACACTCATACAAAAAATAAAAAAGCATAACAGATTTTTTGGGGGGTCACAAAGCTTTTTAAAGAAATGGTAATTTCTGTCAATCTTTGTGATTTCGAAGGACCTAGGACAAAATAGCAATTTTTATCTTTTATATTCCTTTGGTTCCTACCTCCTTTATAAATGCCTTTTTTATCGCTTAAAATTATGTCTATATGGTATATTATCTTGACTCTTTTTATTTCAATGAATGTGCCATTTTTGCTCTTCTTGGTGATCTTTCAAGATTATATGTCCCGTTAATTTCAGGCCCTGGACTGATTTAGTCCTCACATTCCAGTTGTTTACTACATATACTATGCTAGATTATATTAGTGTAGTCGCCGTGACTCAAGCGGTAGCGTCCGCGACTCTGAGGCGTTAGGTCGAGGGTTCGCGCCCCGTCACGGTCTGAGGTTAGCAAGGGCATGCACTCAGGGTAACGATTACATCTGACAAAACAAGTCCTTCTCAAGAAGGCAACCGTAGTAGCCCTTCGTAGAAAAGGGAATCCGTGACGTAAAACCGGAACTATGCTAGATTATTTTAGAAAATAATTTTTTGTTGACAAGTTTATTCTCAAGTTCTTGATGAGAATCTTTTCGAGTTTCACATTTTTTAAATTCTTCATTTACATTTACTCTAATCTAATATCAAATGTACTTCTCATTTCTGTTTAAGTTTTATTTGTCACTATTAACCCCCATAAGGGGGTGGGCACAGACAGGTCGGAGCTGGGGCAATAGTGCTGGATGCTATTCCTAATGCTCAGAAGTGGGTTTGATTCCGGGTATGTAGGGT
The DNA here is from genome assembly GCA_037179515.1 of Halocaridina rubra. Taxonomy (NCBI): domain Eukaryota; kingdom Metazoa; phylum Arthropoda; class Malacostraca; order Decapoda; family Atyidae; genus Halocaridina; species Halocaridina rubra. The sequence continues at coordinate 34,665 of JAXCGZ010015426.1, read as the reverse complement.
ATTTTACCCACTTAGTCACCGTGATTCCCTGAAATTCTTGCCATTTCATTTGTCGCTATTTAGCAGTAGCTTTTTGGTTGTATTTCAAATTTTTTGTGCCGGATTACTCTCTCTCTCTCTCTCTCTCTCTCTCTCTCTCTCTCTCTCTCTCTCTCTCTCTCAGGAGGGTTTCTTTATTATAATCTCCTTATTGTTTCTTTTTTTTTATGTCGGCTATCCCCCACTTGGGGGAGACAGCCAAGGTAGAGATAATTTTTCTGCTAATTGTTCTCTCTCTCTCTCTCTCTCTCTCTCTCTCTCTCTCTCTCTTATATATATATATATATATATATATATATATATATATATATATATATATATATATATATATATATATATATATATATATATGTAGCGTCTCCGACTCTGAGGCGTCAGGTCGAGGGTTCGCGCCCCGTCACGGTCTGAGGTTAGCAAAGGCATGCACTCAGCGTAAGGATTACATTTGCCAAAACAAGTCCTTCGCAAGAAGGCAACCGTCCTAGCCCTTGGTTGATAAGGGAGTCCGTGACGTAAAACCGGATAAGTTAAAAAAAAAAATATATATATATATATATATATATATATATATATATATATATATATATATATATATATATATATATATATATATATATATATATATTATATATATATATATAATATATATATATATATATATATATATATATATATATATATATATATATATATATATATATATATATATATATATATATATATATATATATATATATATATATATATATATATATATATATATATATATATATATATATATATATATATATATATATATATATATATATATATATATATATATATATATATATATATATATATATATATATATATATATATATATATATATATATATATATATATATATATATATATATATATATATATATATATATATATATATATATATATATATATATATATATATATATATATATATATATATATATATATATATATATATATATATATATATATATATATATATATATATATAATATATATATATATATATATATATATATATATAATATATATATATATATATATATATATATATATATATATATATATATATATATATATATATATATATATATATATATATATATATATATATATATATATATATATATATATATATATATATATATATCATTTGGCAACAATTTGTCCCGGTTGGGTAAAATATGATATATATATATATATATATATATATATATATATATATATATATATATATATATATATATATATATATATAGTTGTCATTATAACATGTGTAGTCGTAGTAGTATGAAAGCTGACTAGTTATTCAAATAGGAATATCTGCTTAACTTCTTTCAGCATGTTCTGGATAATTTTGCTACATTAACACTGAAAATACAAGAATTATTCACAGGAATAATTCTAATAAGATTAAAGAAAACTGAATTTCACTGTTTTTCAAAACGAACTACTTTTCCTTGTCGTGATTCAGGTGTAGGATGATTTCTTTCATATCAAACAAAGGCTTTGGATTTGGTTTTACGTCACGAACTCCCTTTTCTACTAAGGGCTAGGACGGTTGCCTTCTTGCGAAGGACTTGTTTTGGCAGATGTAATCGTTACCCTGAGTGTATGCCCTTACTAACCTCTGTCCGTGACGGGGCGCGAACCCTCGACCTGCCTACTCAGAGTCGCGGACGCTACCATTTTGCCACGGAGACTACCATATTAAACAAAGGCTTTCTTGGATGAGTTTTATTTGTAAACAAGAAAATATGGCGGCCGCGAATATTTATTACTATTTTTTTGCACGAGATCAAATAAATGCATTATTGTATACATACTTATCTGATATATTATTTTATTTACTCTAAGTATATTGATTTAACTTTTTATTTCAAATTTATGGAGGTAGTTATATAGTTTGCAAAGAGGTTTGTTATTAAAATAATAGCGGCATCTGACAACTAATACTTTCGAGTCCATAAGATATTTCTTTATGAGGAATATACAGGTATTATGAAATATTTCTGAAATAAATTATTTTATTCACTTTTACTACAAATTTTTTAACTTTCTATGCAAAGTTTGGAAGAAAATACTATTTTGAAGTAGATCTGTGATTAAGATGATAGCGACATCTGGTAGCTATTTGTTTATTTTCACGCGGTGGTGTTCAGAGCAGGTGATAGATGAAATTGAGGCAGGAAATTTTACGAAAAATAATCCACATAAATCGTGCTTTGCTAAACACCGAAATGCTGTTTGATATGTGTCAGATGAAAGAAATATCGTGAATATTATTTTTGTTCAATATATATTGTTAACGATGTATGTTTGATTTCTGATGTATGTGTGTGCTTTGACATAGCCACCACCTTTTTAGGGGATTGCGGCCATGTGTACACCTAAACCTACAGAAAAGAATAGTTCAGTCCAAAAATTAAAGGGGTGCATAAAAACAATTTTAACCAGAAATAATTTCAACTATAACTCCATTTTTTTGAGTGGGAGAGTTTAAACCTAATTAACCAACCCCTATACAATATTTAAAAAAATCATGATATGTTTTCTAAGGGTGTGATATTAAAATTTCTTTCGAAACCAGGTGAAATTTTAATCTAATAAGGCAAAATTTTTCTATCACTGTTTTCAGAAACCAATTAACCATCACTGGCTGCAAACCCTTGAGGGTCTCTGTGGGTCCCTAGCAGGTATCATTTCTATATAGTATTCAAAATTCCAGGTTTACACACACTATCAAATTGATAATTGCCATATATCCTAATCTCGAACAAATCACACAGTTTCTTGCTAGAATAACACCAAAAATTAAAAATGCAAAAGAATCTTCCACCATTCCATATGACAATGAAAACTGATTGACAATAACAGTCCATTAGCAACCACATCATGTTCGGAAAATATGGTTTTTTTTTTACAAATATCTACCAGAATATTACTCTCAAAATAAGTCTTAGTCATAAATTACCTTAAAGGGAATTTTAAAAGCTTCGAATATGGTGTCATATGGGGTTGCTAAGACTTGAAAAGAACCAGAAGCACTAAATATATTTATATCCTTATGGCAGTCATCGTTGTACATCACTTCTCAACAGTTCAGTATAGCTACTGAGTAGGCTCACTCGGTGTTGCCACGCTGGAGTAACTTTGTTTTACCTACAACCTAGGTGATTTTTCCGTACATTCCCCTACACTCCAAAATCAACGGTACAGCTTAAGGAAAATATTTCAAAACATACGTGCCCCACCCCCTCAGCATAACATCCCCTTCCCATCACCTTGTGACGCTTCCTTACCATTCTATTATATGAACATGGCGACAGATTATACTGCCCAGCACTCGATATACAAAACCAAAACAAGTGGTAAAGAGTCCAGAAACAGACAATAATTAATACTAATAAGCTAATTTACACCATATTATTAATACTTTCTACAGCACCATCCCACTGAATTTGATGGAAAGTTTTTAAAGGTTATATTATACTAATTTCAATTTTACAGACTATTGTGTGTTTTAACTTGAATATGGGAACATTTCCATAAAATACTGAAGTCCTTTTAGACATTGTCTCAGAACTCGAAACCCTCTTTCAGGTGCTCTTACATCATCATTAGTATATAATTTAGATATTAGATCATGGACGAGTTGTTCCTGTATTTGGAGGTGACAGTCACTCACAGATGTCATTAAAACACTGACAACTCCTGCCATGTTTCTTTTAGTTTCCAGCATTTCACTTATGAACTTATTTTCCCCTAGTGACTGGTCCAAAAGCAAGCTGTCTAGTGCTGCTATGTAGCGCTGAGCATATCCAAAAACCTATCAGTAAAGTAAAAATATATGAAAGTAGTATTGTGGTATAATGGAGAATAAAACTATATGAATTTCATACAAGGTAAAGTAAAATAATCAAAGGTGTTTTTTCACAGTACATGAAAATAGTCCCTTCATTCTCATTTACTTTGTGCATATATTGTAACAATCCCTTGCTGGGTATCTATCTCTTGTACTTGAAACTATATTGATGGTTAGTTACATGACAAATGCAAGCAAATCCATCCATGATATGGATTCGGTTTTACGTCACGAACTCCCTTTTCCACCAAGGGCTAGGACGGTTGCCTTCTTCCGAAGGACTTGTTTTGGCAAAGGTAACCGTTACCCTGAGTGTATGCCCTTACTAACCTCAGTCCGTGACGGGGCGCGAACCCTCGACCTGCCGCCTCAGAGTCTCAGACGCTACCATTTTGCCACGAAGACTACTAAGTCCATCCATGATATATGGGTACTGAATTAAGTTCTGACAGAGTTACGACTGATACTCACCTGAATTAATATCCCTTTTAGGGCATCTTGAGTTTGTGGTGGGTGGTACGGATTTGGAGGTAATTGAGGGAGTACTGGAGAGCAGTGATCCTGCTTATCACAAATTGTTAACCATTCATAATCAAATTGCTCATCATGAAACAGACTAAGCGTTTCAAGCCAAGTTAATCCAAAAGCTTCCTGAGTCTGAAATTGCACATACATAATGGTCGTTTTCTTAATTAATATTTCTGAGTTAGGAATAATATGGATGGTATACCTAGTCAATATGAGTTATGTCAGTCACAAATATTTGTATATCATGTTTTCTTGATCCTTAAACAAAAATATGCACTACAAGTAGTTAGCTTGTCTGTAGTACTTACATAGAAATCATTGAAAGAACTAATACATTCAGTAGTCATTTCAGAAGTAATAACAATCGACCTGTTGTCTGGTGTACACAGTCCATTACTCTTAATCCATCTTTTTTCAGTATCGAGAGGAACAAAATGAATACTGCCTTTCACAGGTAGACTTGTAGACACCTGTTGTCCGCTTGAAAAGCCACTAGACATACTAGACATGGTGCCCAAGTCTTCAGTATTATGACACTTTGAGTACAAGGCATGTTCTTCAACCGTCTCCAATATATCAGCATAAAAATCTGAAGCTTCCAAGCCATTCGCCTGATCTGAGCTGTATATCTCGTGAAAAGTAAGCTTTTGCTCTTTTATGTCTCCAGGTACATCGTTGCCAAGCCTCACAATATCATCAAACTCTCCTGTGGAGTCTTGATGGGAAGTCTTTGCCTCCTCTGAACATGCTACTGTTCTCCAATTTAAAAGAATAACAAGTAGAATCACTTTATTAAAGGAATGGTGCCAACTTGGTAAGTATATCGGAACTGTGGGCATCATAAATGAGAGAAATAAACTATGGTCACTTTAGTAGATATGAGGCTTTCACAACACCCATCTTATCCTAGAGACTGATAGCAATGGAGTACAAATTAACTACTCATTAATAATTCTTAACTTTAGGTTGAAATTACCTCCACCCTAGCCAATTAATAAAACCCTCAATCAACAAATAATTGCAGATTCTTTTAAAGAGGAGAAAGTGCACAATCTCTCCCAAAGGATAAGGATTACTCTGTCTTATATTACTGCAGCAAGATTATGGTAAGCATCAGTAGAATATTACTTTTTGAGTTCTTCAAAGTTGGTAATAATGACGTCGTATAAAATACAGTTTAAGGTATATTGCCAAAATTATTGAGACAAGCTTAGATTAAAGCAGTAAGACCGCACAATAACAACATACAGTATATTAATAAACAGATACGTGTACTATTTTTTTTTTTTTTTATATATCAATACGACATCTTTGAGAGCAGCAGGGTGGCTACAACTTTACAAAATCCAGGCAGTAGTGTAGTGATTCGTTATATCCTGTCCATCACCTTTTCTGTGTAAAGTTATGTGGCAAGAAAAAGTTTTTTCAGGGAGATTAGGACTGCCAGGCTTTTGTTCCCTCATCCTTTTTAGTACTCTCATAGCACGGGAGGAATAAAAAAAAAAAATGCATTTCAGAATGCAAGATAAAACTATAGTATTAATTTATACTAACCCATAATGTAAGCCACAATGAATTACATCACCTCTAAGAATATCTCACTGCAATTTATGTGCTGCACAGTTTTATACAATTTGATAAATAGCTCCGCCCTTTAGATACCCAAAGTCTCACTTTTATCACAAACAATTCACAGTGGTTTTGTGGCAAACAATACTGATAAAACATTTCTGATATTACTTCACCACATGCAGTAATAAACAGATATGATTGTATAATGAAGAGTAAATAATTAAAATCCTGGCACTGAATAATTTTTTTCAAAACTCAAAATTATGCCCTGATGTATGTTGGTCATGATTCAAAATATAGACTTCATGAAACATGAATTAACCTCGTCTCTCCCTTAGGTAATGTCAGGATAAATATCCTTTATAATCATATTTCCTTGTATTTGTACAGATTAAGACGGTGTAATTCTCTCTCCATCATGACCAGTATATTTCAAAGCTGAAGCACTGCATATGTGGGCCAAAGTCATACTTCCCACAGATCTCAAGGAGAAGGTAGGGATATTGTTGTTCTAGCGGATTCGGTTTTACGTCACGAACTCCCTTTTCTATTAAGGGCTAGGATGGTTGCCTTCTTGCAAAGGACTTGTTTTTGCAGATGTATGATAAAAAAAAAAAACCCATTACAAAATGACTTTATTACTAGGAATGATCTTTTACATCAATCCAATTAATGTTGTTCCCATTGTATTAAAAGTAGCCGAGTCAAATTATACTTAATATTAATGCAATCAATCTATGTTAAACAGCTCAACATGAGAAAAATTTAAATTAAACCTAAAACCGAGGGTTCTTCTACACAATTTCAAGTGTCAATTGCACATGCATGTTTGTTACATATAGTTCATCTTATGCATTACAAAGTAATGCCCACACAACTTTTGACATTGAGATAATAGAGTAACATGAATAGTAAATGATAATCGTAGAGAATAATGAAAAACTCACAATCTAACTTTAGCACTAGAGCAAGTAGTATAAAATGTGTTCAAAACTATGATAGCGGTACTCTATTAGATGAAACAGCTCTAAGAAAAAGTGAAAAAATAAAATGGTTAATAAATGCATACCAAGTTGGATTCAACCCTGATCATATTAAATTCTCACCAAAGATATTTAAATATATAAAGTATTTCAAGTAAACTAAATAAAAACACACGAGTATCTATTAATAATCCATCGATGCTATGCTGTATTATAATTATTTTAAATTGGAAAGCAATTTGTAAGTTTCTTCAATGAAGTCAAAATGTTTACAGAGATACTCAACAACAGCGTCTCTGATTTATGATGACCTATCTTTGTACCCCAAATGGCTAAGAATCCCTAGAATAAACTAAGTATGCTATATGTATGCATGAATGAGAAATATATATGAAGTCCTCAACCAAAGGAGATATATAATAAGTCTATAATAATTCATATTATTCAACACTACTTTGCTTCTTAAGTTCCAAAACAAAAAACTGCAGTTAGCTGTAAGTGGCAAGAAAAATAAACTTCCTTAATTTACATATAAATCCGCAGGAAATACAATGAGAACGGCTAAGCTTGCATTAAGTTTACAGTTCAAAATTCCTTTATTTATCATTTACATAAATATGGTTTCCACTTTCCCTCCGTAGCTCCCCGAGAATCCCTAGTCTGCTTCCCCATCTTCTGAAAGAGACAGAAAATATGCAATGATGTAGAGCAAAGTTTCATATATATATATATATATATATATATATATATATATATATATATATATATATATATATATATATATATATATATATATATAAACAAAAACCTACCCATGTATTAATATATGTATTACCGTATGGTATAATTATTATTATTACGCTATTAAAATTCATTAATACTGTATATTTTATGTTTTCTGTAGAATTTAAGTGTCTAAAGCCTTAGTACTGTACAGTACTGCATATGTATGTACTGTACAGTATTTTTTTTTTAACTAAGCACAACTTCTTGAACCTAACTCATTCGTAAGTTGGGTATATATATATATATATATATATATATATATATATATATATATATATATATATATATATATATATTTAAGATACAGTGGGCTCACTTCTTACAGTTTTTAACAGTGTGGTTATCAACATATGTGATTTTAAGTTTATATAAATTCAAAAATTTATTTCATTTTTCCATAAAAAAAATGTATTACAGCAATTAATGTACTGCTCTTACAAAATCACATACTGTATAATGTAAAGTTCAAGCATAATACTGTAATTTAGGTATGATTTATAGCACACAGGAGGTTGGGAATAGGTTATATGCAACGTATAGATATTTCTACACATGGTGCATGGAGTGTGGAACTAACTGACCACCAAAAATGAGGGATAACTGTATATAGTCTTGCATATTAAATTCGAATATTAGCAGCCTTTTCTAAAAACAAGTTTATAAATAAAAAGATTTATAAAACTGCATTGAAGTATGCTTCCCTTTCACACAGTATTACAGCTATTACCATCACTTCTTTATTTCACTATTTCTAAAAATATTACAGAATTCCTTCATTGTATACTTGCAATAAGTTTGCCCCCTGAAAGTTCCACAGATTAAACAGCAAATGTAATGAAAAATAGCAAACTGCCTGACAATGCAATCAAATGAAAAATAATACTCAGATTAGTTTCAAGAAAAATTTTATGAGTGCTTGTGCAGCATAAAATACAAAATTAAACGACATATTTATGAAATGTTCTATGCTCCTTTAAAAAACAAACGTGACCAAAATATTCTACACTTTCAATGCAATTTTATTTTCTCTAATCTTCAACAGACAACATTCAAACTAGCTACAAGATATACATGTATGATGTGAAGAGCTACAGATTCAAGTATACAGCTCCCTTTATCTTCCTTCTAAAATGAATACCTGAGGCAAGGAAGAAGAATACTTTACAGAAACAGTGTGATGAAGAAAATGGGCATGGAAAGCCAAGAGACAGATAACACCAGTAGAATTAATACCACAATCTTCAACTGGAAAAAAGCTAGGAGGGATGAACAGTATGTTGGGAGGAGGGTGATGGAAATGGATATACAAGGTAGAATGAGAGGGAGACCAAAGCGTAGGTGGATGGATTGCATCAATGACGACCTGAGGTCTAAAGGTTTGTTGAGTGATGAGGTATGGGACAGAAACAAATGGAGAAAACTGGCCAGAAACATCGACCCCACATAAAAGTGGGAAAAGATGTAGACGTAGTAGTAGTTATGGGCCATATTACTCCATAATAACCACATAATCTTACCTTCTGGCACTTCTTCCTCTTCTACACCCTCTTCATCAACTTCTTCAATCTCCTCTTCCACGACGACAACGCTGTCATCTACCTCCTCGTCTTCAATTTCGTCCTCCTCATCATCATCTCCTTCACCATTCTCTACTTCTATATCAGGAACCAGGAAATACTGCAGGGGGTTTGGGAACATGTCATCCTTGATAACCTGGTAAGGAAGTATAAATCATCATATTCTTTCTGTACTCCATAGTAAAGAAGCTAAACAAACAACACTATCAGAAAGAAAACAAAGACATTATTAGCACTCACACACACTTAGGCGAAACACTTATCTACATTTAATCCTGAAATAAAAAGTACTTTAGAGGGGCTAGAACCACAGTACAGTCAGTGTCACCACTATATTGGTGAGGAGCAGCATGCAAACTGCACTGGATGACTGACAGAGGTGATACCACTATGACAGTCTATGATACTTTCGTGCAGTTCCAGCAGAGAATGATCATTACTTAAGAAAATTGCTCTGAAGTTAGTTATAACAATAATTATTTCTGTAAGACAAGTTTACAAGTATCGATATTCCAGCATCACTAAAAGCCGTGTGCAAATTGACATTCAGAGCCTTCTTATGAGAAGGAACCTGAAAGCAGCAGAGTATACGAGGAGTAGCCAAAGATGGACAACATACTAAATTTAATATTCAAAGATGAATAGAACAGAATATCTCACGACTCTTTCACTGGACTCAAAATGATTCCTGACGATGTATATGCCTGAGGCTTCACATTAGAGAAGCATTTCAGAAATTAAATTTGTAAAGAACATTTTGTGAGCAACAAAAGGACACTTAAAGGTATCTGATCTAGTGATATAAACTAAAAGTGAGATTGTAACAGGCACTATTTTCATATGCATTTGTATATGAACTTGACATAATTGGGCCAATACTAATTATACATGCCTATACTATGATGCATCTCTTTTAACAGTAATGTTATTTTCTTACTAGCGTACTTTTAATTTTGCAAATAGTTTGTTACTTCCATTGCTATCACATTCAGTGCTATACTGGCATTACAATTTTCTAGAAAAAAAAAAAAAAATTACTAAGGATTCTGTATGGCCTGGTATGAGGGACGGATACCATTGAAATTCAGTGACTGGTGCCAATCTTAGCAACGCAAAAGGCAAAACTCAAACTTTTCTACCTCAATGCTGGGCCCCATGTATACAGAATATGATAACTGTATATTACTTTACTTCACCACTGTTAAAGAAGTAAATTACATAATACCTACAGCATATAGCTGCTAGGTTGAAGAGCCCCAGATGAGCATGATGTGATTTTGTTCAGTTGTGGAAGCCCTTGCTCTTTCAGTGGGTTATGGTTTCATATTGTAATAATAATAAATTCATTCCCTCTGTTATGCTTATCAAACTTTACTTCTTTAATATTTCACGCTCTTAAGTATTTCAAAATGTTGTATTTTTCCAAGCGAGTGAATTGACCAGGTAGGAAGACGTTCATATGTTTAAGTCTATGATGAGACACTTTCTTTTTTATCTATCATGATCTAAACTTTCCACCTAGCTATTTAGGTCCTGAAGAATTTAATATCTAAAAATAAGCTGATGAATGTTGGTAATTATTCTCTCTCTCTCTCTCTCTCTCTCTCTCTTAAAAATCAATTTTGCTTAAAAATTTACATATCCATTTCTCAAGCAATAGAATGACTATTATTATATAATTTTTCTCTCAATATCCCTTATAAATGGTTGAAGGTTACAGGCTAAAAGTGTCTAATGAAAGGCAAGGGACAGTGATAGAATAGAGGTTCTTAATGGTGACACTTTCTTAAGTGGTACTACTGATGTCTACATCATAACCCATTATAATGGAGATATCTCAATTATTATTTATATGAAACTGGACTGTTCATAAAGGAAGGTACCTTTATCAAGTGTCAGAAGAAGTACCGACACTAAGAGTAATCCATCCACACAGTAGGGTATAACCTCCTGGCCTATCAAATTAACTTTGAATGACCAACCCCCCCTAATAGAGTAAAAAAATAAAGCAATTTCTTCAACATGACAGAAGCCTAAACCTCATATCTTACATTGTTCTCCATCCCACTGATATTCTAAGTGAAAAAGGAAAAAAAAAAAAAAGGCAGCAAGAATGCATGATATGTTGCCTGTCCACGACTTACTGCTAATTGCTTTAAAGCATGAAGATCTATACAAAAAAGAATAATTTTCCACTGGGAAAAAAATACCTCTGCTATTTCATCAGCTGATGGGTCCCCATGGTCTGAAAACCATGAGAAAAACGATCGCACATCAAGAGATCGTTTCCTTCCAGAGCCACTCTTCTCCCCTTGCTGCATCCTCTGTCGGAATCGCTCAACTAAGTTGTGACCAGCCTTCCACTTAATGTCTGTTGACTGTGAAGCAGGATCACCTACAAAAGCAGCAAATAATTTAACTTCTTCATAGTACCAACCACAAGACTTAAATGCCTAATACTGAAAACAGCACCTTATTCATACATAGTGGCATAAAATAATTCCTTTGGTAATCATCAATGTCCATTTCTAAACCTTATTAGCTTAACATTCGATAAAGGTCAAGCAGTTGCTTCAGGGAAAATTAAACCCACAATACAATACATCTATACTTGTTACCAAAACTCAATGATATGGAAGGACAAAATTAACGAGTTGTTTATTCTTGCCGATTAACCTACTTTCACCCCTAATAAGTTGGATCAATTTCTTACGCACTCTCATTACCAAGGATCTCTTGAAGTAATTTTTTCCCAAAAGGAACTTGGTATTATGTACACATTTCAAGAAATGCCAGAGATCAATTATTGGTAAATATAATAATACAGATTCCAGAAGTAATGTCAGAATGCAAACTATACATGGTAAATACAACTCTCTATCATATGTCGTTTTATACTTTTCTTATATATATTTAATACTCTTTAAACATACATAGCCTCATTTCCCCTGGTGAGGGGGTGGCCGAGCCAAGGAACGTGCATTCACCACGATTCACAAATACCTCAACTCCTTGGGATAAAGGGTTACATTTCCCCCCCTTTCACCTTTCATGGGGCACCCTCAAAGTAGGCGGGCAATGATATTCTACAATAAGGCCTGAAAGCAGCAGCTGGTTTACCACCATTGCTTCATCACATGGCAACTCCTTTCGCCCCCATCCATCATAATTCACTGAGTAGGCAGATGCGAGATATCCCTTTGGCTCATGTCACCTATACACAATCTTCTTCCACTCATTCATATCTCTTCCTGCTCCACTAACATTCCATGTGCAATCAATGCCCTTTTCACCCAATCCATCCACCTCATTTTATACTTGTATATATCTATAATTTTCATGTATATATTTATCGTCATCTCTTGTGGAGCAAATAGCTTTATAAGCAGGGAATCCTGGTTAGGATACACCGTGCCTAAGTTTCACTTATGGAAAAGTGAGTTTCAAAATCTCTGACCGCCTTTAAGTTACAGTTCTCTAAAAAAAAAATATATACAACACGTTCATGTATAATCAGTCAAAATGTCAGACTAAAATATACTGACCTGTAGATCCAAGATGAAATTCTTTAGTAAGGACATCATTTCCAAAGTAAGGATTTTCATCGAAATAGAATTTGATTCTGCAATGAAATAAAATGTAATTATACACCATATAAATACACCAACATTTAATATTTTTGAACAAAATGGACAAAAATTCTACACAAAAATGTATATTGTGGGCAACGAGCGAGCTTTAGTTACTGAATGTGGTGCATATTAATTTCAAGTGACATGAGAAAAAGAGAGAATCCCAAGTTATCAGGATTCTCCAATATATGTAACCTCTACTCACTATAAGAGACTCATTCACAATTACTTCATTAACTCTGAAGGCAGTCCTATATCTATGACAAAGAAATAATATAGGGCCTTTCTAGCAATACCACTGGACGATGACATTTACCTTTCCTTGTTACTTTACAAGTTGCATGTTACTTTTTTTATATATCTAGTTACTAAGCTTTCTTTTATTCAAAATGCAGTATAGTACACATCACTTCAAAAGAAAAGGAAGTTCATTTTTTTTCTTAAAGCTAGTTTTAAGAAGTTAAAAAAAACGGAAATTTATAGAAAGAAGTCACTACTGTCAGTCTCATATTTAAATAGAACGCATTTACTATATGATAAAATATTTGAATATCAAATTACACATAATCCTTCAAAAACTACATATATTACAAGTACTCAGCATGAATGTTCTTGGATATTCATCACACATCTTTTATTATCCCATCACATCTGACAAGTCATTACACTCTCCATCTCTATTTCCCTTTACTTTATGTATTCTTCGTGCCCAGGCCCGATGAGGGCAGTTTTATTTTATAATTTTTTTTGGCCTGTCCTGGTGTCACAATCATATAAAAAAAATAATAATAATAATAATTACACAGTACATTATTACCCATATCCAGGAGTGGCTTTAAATATGGAAAAAAAAAAGGAATTTAAAAGTGGCAAATATAAATTATGAACTATGCTAAATCCCTCCTGAGCCGCCTGTGCCGGCTTATTCATGGATTGGCCGTAGACTACCCACCTCGTCGAGCTCCACCTACTGTGAACTGAATGCCATCTTGGATGCCGTGACTCTCCTTGTTCGACGACGAGTGAATGGGGTAATAATTTGTGACTCCCAATCGGCCCTACAAGTCCTATCCTCGCCAAGACCTATCTGTGGCCGTGCTGTGGGAGATATACTATGTCGCCTCGCGGCCGCTCGGGATGCTTCTCTTGTTGTGTCGTTTGTATGGACGCCATCTCACATTGGGCTGACTGGCAACGACACAGCGGATCGTCTTGCCAAGGCGGCCTGTATGCTGGATGGGCATGCTGTGGACGCTGAGCCCTCCCTCCGATGCCTACGTAACATCATCTACTCAGCTGGGTTTGCCATGACAGTCCAGCGCAGGGACACGAAGAGGGCCAACAGTGTGTCCATACAGCACCATGATCACTTTCTTCACAGTCGCTACAAGTATCGCAGACGCGGGTTAATGGTGCGGAAAAACAATGTAGTTAGTGCTCAGCTCAGAATGGGGTATCGGCCTTTATGGCAGGTCTCCCAGACTCTAGATATGCCACAGTACACCTCCTGTAAATTATGCGACCGTCCTAATGCTAACACTCTTGACCACTATTGTCTTCAGTGCCCCACAGTGAGAGATGTTTTACCACGAGGTCAGAACTTAATACAGATCTGCTCATTTTTACTTAATGATGACAACCTTGATGTTATTCTTGCTCGTTATCCTCACTTTGGTGGCCATTAATTATATTGAATTATACATATATTTTCTGTATGTTGCTGTATAATTCTGTTTGTGCATTCTGCGTTTCTCTGAGCTTTACTTTTGTATATAATGTACTCTGTGCTGCCATACTGTGAGTTGTGTGTTAGTATGCAGCAATGTTTTATCAATGTGTACACCTCCCTGTAAACTATGTTCTATTCTTGGTTTTGTATCCATTTGAAACATTATTTGTATGAACTCATGTAATGTCTGACGCCTTGGCGCAATAAATTAATAAAATAAAAATAAATCTCCCAGTTCAACAATTATTTTTGATCAGACATGACACCATATTCTGCCAAAGAATGAAGCTCACAAAAGTAAGAAAGCATCGAGTCAGGAGGGTTACATCATGCGCTGCCTGTCCATATAATTTTTTTTACATTTCATGGCAAGAACTATAAGCCTATGAGAGAGAAATACCAAATCCTTCACACCTTTTCACTGCGCCCTATGACACACAGGATATACAAATGTGAAATTGCACCTTCCCTACCACATAGATAAAATTCCAAAAGACACTAAAGTTGAATTGTGACGTACCTGTATCCCGATTTAATATCATCAAATTCCTCGACGTCTAACTTTGTTAGATAGTGTAGACATTCTTCCTCTTCCTCTTCTAGGATGGCTGATATTTGGGGATGATTAACAAACTGGATAATAAATGTTAAGGAAGCTTCTTGGGATGATCACTACAATCATAATAACATGCAAAATATTTCTAAACTAATGCCGTATAAAGAGAGCGAATAAAAGCAAGTACTTATAACTAATGAGCTCCTTGTGGTAGATACTAATTCATATAAATGTTGACTTATGTGATCACAGTAAATGTTTGATACGCAACCAATTATATATGTTTATGCTGTGGAATATCAACCAACTGAAAGATTATCACAGATACAGTATGTTTGTGTCCGTATATTGTGATTTTTCAAAACATCATGTTAACATTGATATTAAACAATTATTTTTTAAAATAAACATTAAAACTACATATTTTCATGGTTATCTGATTGTTACTTTTACTAGAAAAATGATATAATACCCAAAATAAAACGCTTACTGAAAATAAATAGGTCCATAAAAAAGGCAGAACAAAATGCCTAGAAATTTGATTGAAGCAAATGGAATGCAACTTATAACGTGAAATTGATACTGTATTTATCTTACGATATATCTTCCATAATTACTACTCTTTACCTTCAAAGCTACTATGAATACTTATATTAAATCCAACAAAATAATCTACAAGAAATAAATGAGACACTAAAATTTCTGAGAAGTACAGATGATAAAGAAGACGAGCGTGGAGATAAGGCTTTCTTGGAACGAACCACATACAATTTCTAAATGAACACTCATAAAATTGATCTTAGTTCGTAAAATAGTCAAGAGAAAATATACATCTGTTTTCCAGCAATTGTTCTACAAGGTCATTGACATTTCCTGAAACTAAAGATATCAGTACTAGAGAAAATGAGAACATTATTAAGAGAATCTAGATTAGAGTCAATAGGAAACTTCCATCTGTTTTTAACATTTATTCAAAGATCTCAATGGCATTTCTTAAAAATGTAAAAAAAAACTTTAAGCTGTTTCAAATATCTCACATGCATTTCTTAAAAATGCAACAACATAGATGTTAAAAATTTCATGAAAATGCCGCTATCAATATAAAGTACCGTATTATTTGGGGAAATAAAAAACTGTAAGAAAATTAATTTGTTTTGGGAAAAAATAGCAGCATTTGTCTGAGAAACAGTGTAGATGGCAGAATAAAAAAGGGACAAGATTAGAAGCAAATGATAAAAAAGGGAGAAAAACAAGTTAGAATCCAAATATGGATATTGTAAAGATATATAACTCCCAGATTTTAAATAACACCGTAACTGTTAGTTTTGGTGAATTGCCTTGTAAATATGAATAACCCTAGAGTACCCTGGATTATTTTTTAAAAGATCCCCAAATTTGCAGTGATTGTCTTTTGTTTAGGTAACCTCCTAGCAAAAAACATAGTGAGGTTAAGAGAGAAGCTACTAAGTTGTAGATAAACCTTACGAATAAATGTGCATGTTTATATCACATATGAATGTAGAGTAGCCACTTGTTTCTCAACAAATTTAAGCTGTTAATATGGCTATATTCACTTTCTATGGTACTAAGCCTAAATTAAAACAAGCTTCTGGTAAAGATATATAAAAACTTTAATCCCTAAATAATTTCGAAAGTAATAAATTCTCCCTTATCAGAATTAAGTGATAGATGCAAGACAGTAACAGCAATATTCACTGAAAAGAAAAATATCATAGATCAGATTGCCTAACAAGGACAAACAAAAACCTCATGGTTTCACCAATGGAAGCAACTTGGTGAAGAGGAGAATGAAAATCAAGATAGAAAAAAATAAAATCACATTCAATGGTAAAACTCAATACAGTAGCAATCCCGGCTTTATATTACCTTAATGTAAAAATTCTACTTCAAAGTCTGCTTATTACAAATTGATTAGTGCCTACCTTAAACTTCTGCACCTCCAATGACTACAATATGGCTCGGCAATTCATTCCACTCCCTTAAGGGTAGGGAGAATAAAATTTCTTGTATACCGATTGGTATTCAATCTAACAAATGCACAACCACCGTCACTGGCTCTATTCTTGGTAATAGGTGTAGGCTGGTATAAGCCAGGCAGAGGCCAATGCAGTTTTACTAACGTGGCAGTGAGCTATAGTAGGTTGGCCATGGCAGCAGCCATCCGCTGAAAAACTGAGATTGAAGGTATTTAGACTTGAATGAAACCGGTCTCGACAGCTCCAGGCTAAGTTTTGCTTCAGACAAGGTTCTTTCCTTATGACTAAATCTACGCTGAATACTCTGACGCATTTGTTACATATCTCTTGCTATCCCAATACATTTGACAACTTAACACTCCCCATCTGAGTTTCTTCTTGCTCTCTTTTTCTTCATTTTTATGGCTCCCAGTACCCAGCATAGAGGGGTGTTAAGAATCTCCAAGGATCTTGTTGACTCCACTATTGGCGTGAGGGTAGACACTCCTGGTGAAAGTAAAGTTCTGCCCTTAAACTTGCACCTCCAAAGAGTTCTAATTCTTTCACTCTTCCCTTTTCTAACATTCGTGGTCTGAACTCCAACTTTTAGTCTGTGGAACAGCACTTGGGTGCATCCCCTCTAACCTCCTCCTCCTCTCTGAAACCCAAGTGTCTACCCATGCTTCCCTTGACCCATTTCAAATCTCTCATTTTAATCCTTTCCAATGGTGGGGTCTGTGTCTACTGCAACACTAACACTCCTAGTGGCAGCCTCACGGGCCTTTAAGCTCCTGACTTTGAAGTTCTATGGTTGAAAGTATCTCCCTCCATTACCACTATATTTCTTTGGTTCTGCTACTGCTCTTCTAACTCCACAGACTTCGTGTACTTCTTTGAAAATCTGTCCTCTTGCCATGAGTCCTTGCTGTCTTCTCACACACATGCCAAAGTTCTCTATACTGGAGACTTCAATGTACACCACAGTGAGTTGCTTTGTTATTCTCAAACTGAAGTGAGAGGAAGTGAGGAATTTACTTTCTCCATTACTCACAATTAGGAGCAGATTATCATACATTCTACTCATATTCCTGATCGCCACTAATATGCAGCTAACATTCGTGACCTATTTTTTACCTCTAATCCTTCTAACTACTCATATTCTGTGCTTTTTCTTCTTGGTAAAACTGACCACTTTTTGATCTCAATCTTTTCCATTTTCACTCCCCCTCCATCAGACCCACAACCTTGATGAGGTAGCCCTAAAAGTTGCCGGCATCATAATCGAGGGAAAGAAGGCGTTCATCCCCTCCTCAATAAACACTTTTTCTCTTCCTACTCCTTGGTTTGACCATGCCTGCTCCATGAATATGCAGACCAGGGATAGGGCATAACAATCGTGCCAAGCCATTCCTTCTGATTTAAATCGCTCTGATTTTGTTACAGCTAGGTATTGCTGCACTGCTCAGATTTGAAGGTCTACAGTTTCTATTTTAGGAAGGAAACTTTATGACCTTAACTTCTCTGCCACTGATGAGTGTGTGGTCCTTAGACAAAAACTTCACTAAAACCTTCTGTAACTCAAGTTTTCCCTATTTCATTTGTATTGATGGTTCTATAGCCTGCTCTCCCACTTACAGAGCAACTCTCTTTGGCTTTCATTTTTCTGCCAACTCTTCTGTAAGCATTTCCAGCACAACAGTTCCTCGAACTTGGTTCTTCGCTCTCTAAATGGCATCCCTGCAAGGTTCTTTAAGGAGTCTGCAGATGACATGTCTCCTGTGCTTTGTCATCTCTTTTGCCTCATTCTCTCAACCAGTATCTATCCTTCTTGGGAGCATACTTTAGTTCAACCAGTTCCTAAGAAGGGTGACAACTATTTCTTCCAACTACCAACCTATTGCCCTAACCTCTGCTATCGCTAAGGTATTCAAAACTTTGCTTAATTCTCACATCTTGAATCTAACTCGCTAATCTCCAACAAACAGTACGGAGTCCGCAAGGTGATCTCCTGTCCTATCTTACTCATGTATCGTCATCTTCTCAGAGGAACTATAGGAAATCCTTTCTAAACACCCTTGATATCTCTACGGCATTTGACAGTCTGGCACAAGGCTCTGTAGGCCAAACTCCCTTCGTATGTCTTTACCCCCTCTTTCTGTTTTCTGATTTCCAGTTTTTTTTGTCTTCTCCTCCTGATAGCCATAGTGTCTTTGAGACTAACGAAATTTAACATCTTAATTCTATTAACATATCAGGGATCCAGATAGTCTCTAACTTGTCTTAGAGGAGTTATATAATCCAAATTTCTAAGTATGCATCCAAAGAATAAGGGTTCTGTTTTGTTTTTACCTTCACTTTTCCTCTCTCCGAATACTTAAAATGAATAAAGGTCTTAGCCATCCCTGCTTAGAATAATGCTCACACATCTGGGGCACTTCTTCTTATAATTATCTCCTCGCTAAGGTTAAATCTAAGGCAATCAAACTCATCAATGACCCTTCTCTTAATCTTAATCTGGATTCTTTTCCTCTTTGCTGTAAGGTATCATCTCTTTCTATTTTCTATTGCTGATCTGATGAGTTGGTGAGTTGCATCCCTCCCCCACTGCCAAGGCTATGTAACACTCACCAAGCAGCCTCTTCGTACAGGTACCGTGTGGAGATATGCAGCGAGTGGGTTGGTTGGTGCAGTGGCTGATTCTTCCCATCCACCTCAACTCTCTGGAACCCTTTCTTCCTTCAAAAAGCAGATCTATCGTCATCTCAGGGCCTAATCCTCCATATCTCTAGGTTCTCAATATTTCGACTATTCTCGTAGCCTGTCCTTTTCCTATTGTGTATCATTCCCCTCTATCTGCCTTGTCTTTAAGCTTCTACTTTTTCTTCATGTTAATGTTTTCTTGGTGCCCAGGCCTGACGGGGGCAATTTTCTAGCCAGTTACAGTGTAACACTCAAAAAAAAGAGGTAAGCTGGCTAACAGCAAGTTTATGCAACAAAAGTTGTTGCTTCATAAAGGAATAAAAAATTTAACAGGACAAAAAATTTTTCCAATAATCTAAGACAAGAATCTACACCGATGAGCAAACATGAAAGCCATACTCCATACTAGGATGAATAAAAGAATCAAAACAATTATTCATAAGAGGTTTGTCACCAAAAATCTTAAAAACCACTATCAAAGGTTACTTCCAGAATCTTGAACAAATTACATAATATTAAGGGAACACTTTCACTGTTTAAAAATAAGAGCCTAAAGCTTGAGACAAAGGCAGCATTAAATTCAAATCCAATTATGCCTGCCACCTGACCAAAGTCCAATACTCTTTGCATATCTGCAGAAAGTGTTAGAGGCTCATCATAAGTGCCTAGACCTTTACAAAAACCAAATTGCAAATCCGAAAAAAGTCAAGCACGCTCTGTATAATCATATAAGCATTTTGCCAACAGATTCAAAAACTTGAAATAATCTAGGAGTTAACATCATTGGGCGATAAGCAGTGGGCGATGCACTTTCAATATGACCTTTAAGTAGTCACATAATCAATTCTCCAACATGAAGGAAAACACCCAAACATGATCAGTTTTCGATATATCACTGACCAATTTTTGGTACCCATATACAATAAAAGCACTTTATATAAAAACATGGGAATAATTCCATAAGGATCAGTGCTACCATAGGCATCAAATTCAAGCAAAAGACATTTAACCCCACAGGTCGGAAGTGCTAAATGTTAATTCGGTTCCCAGTGACAAGTTTGAGGCATAGCTACAGAGCATCCTGTCACTCTGCTTGATATTAAAAAATTCAGCTAATATACCTGCCTTTTATATTGAGCACTGGGTAAGGAGCCCATCAGGTTTAAGCAATGATAGCTTAGACATATCAACACCAATACTACACTAAACAAGATATTTTATAACAAGGATGTCAGTAATGATACATTTATTGGTTTCCTGAGTGGCACTAAAACTGAAAATTACTTAAGGTAAGCTGCACATTACCAATGCGAAATACCAAAATAAAATCAATCCAATAGAAACTATTACTATACAATGTGACAGGATTTATATGGATAGGTGAGGCGCTCTTGTACTTCAGGCTATTTACTTCCACCGGAAACCAACTTGTTAGTATCCGCTGCACCTTAATGTCTAAAAAAAAACTACTGCCCATATGAATATGGGAAAAGCTGCTGATATGGAAAGAAAATTCTAGATTAAGACACTGCCAAGTTCTAAGTTTAAATGACTATTTCCCTAAAACTAATACAACAACACTGCATAGCAGTGCTGGCATCTGGGACTGATAATGTACTGGCTCCAGGCTCGATCCTAACCTTGGGTTGGATTTGCTTTCTCAGTCTCAAGTCATTACCAATTAAAGTAGGTAAGTGATTGGGGGATCAGTTATTTCTCACAGGGC
The DNA here is from genome assembly GCA_037179515.1 of Halocaridina rubra. NCBI lineage: Eukaryota > Metazoa > Arthropoda > Malacostraca > Decapoda > Atyidae > Halocaridina > Halocaridina rubra. The sequence continues at coordinate 12,969 of JAXCGZ010015426.1, read as the reverse complement.
TACCTGATTACTCAGCCAATGCCTGGAGGTCCTGGGTCCACACGACTGGAGAGGGGGTTTGGGCCCTAGTTATACAAATAGGTATAATGTCGAGGTCATTACTAACCATGCCCCTTGTCTATGACTATCATTAGACCTTTCACACACCTAACCATATCAAGTAGGACTCTATGGCAATTTCTCAAAGGGGATTTCAAGTGTGAAAGGACGAGTTTGTGTTTGAGTAGCAGAGGACTTTCATCTCTTTTGTACAACTCTTAGCAATTAAAATATGATACCAGCTCTCTACGATGGTTTGAGAAAGTTAATATGAGGTGAAGAATGCCAGAATGGCTAAATGACATTAGTCATAATGGGTGAAGCAATAATACCAAACACCGAAACTAAAGTCTATCTTAAGTATCAATTGTCAACCCGTTTCTAAGTAAGGATCAACTAACCTAAAGTAAAATTTACAAAAAAAAAAAAAAAATTCCTGGATGAGGGTGTGAAAGTAAACATTTACCCATAGATGGAAATTAGCATGACTTAATCAAACTTAGTATCTACTATGGTATGCGGCTGTATATGCGTAACCTTACTCTATCAAAATTATATTACCGCAGTTTTGCAAACTATGCTGAGGTCTGATAGATTTCACTTAGGACTAAAGGTATAACAAAAGCTTTTTCGCCCGATCTCTCTCACTCGACTGGCATCGTTGAGTTGACCAGTAGCATTCCCGGAACTAATGATACAACCAAATTTCTTGAACACATTCATGAATCTCTGCCTCTCCACATATACAAAACTCTTAAGTCTGAAAATGAATAGAGCAATTAATAAATACTATTATGGATTAATCATGACAAATAATATGCAAAATAATAAGGAATATGCAAATTAGATATTCGGCCTAATGGCAACTTCATCATGCACGCGGCCTAGGAGAAAAAAAAAAATGAAACCCCATGAAAACAAAACGTGAAAAAAGGATACAGCCGTGACCCAGAAGTTGGGAATTCTCTGGATAATTTCACTTCTTTTTTCGAAATTGGGTTTTCTTAATTTGTTATATTTCTGTTCGACTTTCAAAATCTCTTCACTGGCCTTTTCGTTCAGTTGGTCAATCTCGTTCTGACACGAGTCTATTTCTTCTAAAGCCTTCTGTGTCTCGGGATCGTAGTCCCGGCTCTCACTGCTCTCTTCGGGCGCCTCCAATTTTCTTAATTTGGCCGGAGAGGCCCCAGATTCTGACATTTTAAAAAGGGGGGAAAAGAATGTCCTGGCCAAGATGCTCACAGGCACGAGGCTACAACAAGACTGTAAACACAACTGCGGCTTCGCCCCCGGCCAAAATGGACGCCAAAGGACAACTCGGACGCTGATTGGCTCCTCACCGGGCGACTGACAAACGACCCACCAATCACAGGCCGCGATTTCCAACACAGGTGCATTCGGCACTTACGCTAAACTCCTACTATCCGATTCATTCCGCATTTTATAACGCGGGAAAATGCTTATTAATACAAATTAAGCCTTTAAAATGAACATGGAGAGCTGCAAAATTATTAATAGTAATTGAAAAAGGATGTGTTTCATTTTCCGCCATCCAATTGACCCCGTCAGCGGCCGCATAATACATAACATGCTAACTTCCTGTAAGAATTTTTGAATACAAAAAAGCATGTTGTAGTTATAATATCGATAGAAATATATATTATATGTTACTCATAGCATATGTATAAGAGAATTATGCTTGGTCAAAATTTTTCCAATGATTATTCTCTCTATTTCAATAATACTTCAGTTAAAATTTCATATCATCTAGCAAATACTTCTACCGAGGCTTCGGTCGCCCACACATATTTTCGCTGGGGAAGATCTGCCTTTAAAACGGCTCTCCTGGCATTTTACCTTTCCGCTTTCAACAACCATACATACATATACATGCATACATACATATATGCATACATACATGCATGCATACATACACAATGGTAGCTACTTCCCTTGTAAGGAGGGTGGCTAAATCAAAGCACACATTCCCCAGAATACACCCAATTACTCCTCTTAGCTCCGTAGGAATGAAAATTTGTAAGTGGACAAATATATTTTGCTGTGAGGTCCGACAATCATAGCTGGTTTACCCCCACTGCTTCATCTCTTGACAACACCCCCACCCACCCGCTTCATTGCAAGTTACAGCATTGAGCAGGTGCGGGAAATCCCTTTGGCCAGCGTAACCTATTTGCAATTCTATGTTGAACTTTTCTACGGCAGATAATTTACTTGCATTGATCGTAACAATTTAAATAAAGTTTATATCGAATATTGGGTCTATTCAAGGTTAATGAGAAATTGTTGCAGAATTGTATATAACAAATGATATCCAATCTATGCAATAATTGGGTTTTTAAAATCAATTGAATTATGCTAAACAGTTCAGGTTATATTTTCAATACATTTTGTTTACTATCATGCGTAAACACGAAAAAATGTAATGTTTGAGGATATTTAATGCAATTGTTTCCTGTTAATATGAATCCAAGTAGACTAGAATATTGTTCTATTTGTGTTATAAAGACTCCCCCCCCCCTTCCTTTCTTATATACAGAAAAAAATCCACACACTAATTTTTTCGGAAAATTACATATTTCACAATTTGTTCAGTTTAAATTGTGAAATTTATAGAACATTTCGCTGGTTGCGGAATTTTTCTCTCTTTCTTACATGACTATATACTTAAACCATCAAAATAGCAACTATCTCTACCCATCATCCATTAGTTGTTGACAGAAGTCAGTAGAGGAGGATAGCCTGCTCCACCTCATCAGTGAAAATATCTTCTTTCCTTGCAGTTTATAAACTTGAATTAAGTTATAAAAGTTAACCCTACAAATGGCTTAAAGTAATTTTAACTATATCATTTTTGTACAATCTACCATACTCATGACAGAAGAGCCAAAACCTAGCAAACTGTTAACTTTAAACAACCACAAAGTCTATGTCTCGACATGCAAAGTAAGGAAGGCCAAATTGATTGTCCCATTACCTACCATTAACTGTAAGCAACGCGATATCTGGGAAGTTCAACCTCTTCCTACTTCCCGGAGAGTATCTTGACCATTGGGTATCAACAGCAGAATACTACCATTCTGGAAAATTTATTCATGGTGGCACAGGTGATCTGGCTAACACAAATGTATCCAGTATCTACGGTGAGGCTGCACACTGAAAAAGTTATGACACCATCAAAAAAATAAATAACTAAGAGTGAGGGGGTTAAAAAACTACAGCATCATACTAATAGTTTATTTCTTATATACATTTTGTGATTTGCACATCACGAATATTTTGAAAACATCTTAAAACTTAACAATCGCAAACTGCGAGAGGTGTAAAAATAGAGATGCACACAAGAAACGAAAAAAGAGGAAGCTGTTTTCTTGGCAAACTTCACATAAATAATGGTAAAAAAAAAAACAACTAATAACAAAGTGAAATAACAAATAAATTAGGGATGATGCGCGATGCGGAAGTACTACAAAATTGTCGTTTCTACAAAACCCAAAAGGCAGGATACATTTTATAACACATAGACGAGAAAGTATCTACATCGTAACTAGAAAAACTTGCACCCTGGCAAATATTTTGCTAGCTAAACATATTTTCTTTACATAAAAGGATAATGATTACTGAAGATGACTTATAATGACATTTGCAGTAATGACAAACTTTAGTAATGAAAGATTTGCTAACATTTAAAGAAATATCCTATCCTTGCAGGTGATTTTAAGACTGTCATTTGTATTACTTAAAAGAAGATATATGAGTAGAGCTTACCTCGACAATGAAAGTTTATAGCAAGTATGAGAATTTTATAAAAAAATAAATAAATAAAAACAAAAACCTTAATATGAGCTCTACACTACTTGCTGATATCAAGATGGAGGGCCAAACATCAGAACTTTGAATTGATTGAGTTAACCACGGCAATATCTCTTATGAACATTAGCAATATATAGGTATTTTGTTGGTTCAAATTAAATCAAAGTCTATGTAAACATTAGTATGTGTAGCCAGGACTGAATTAGATAAAGATTCATTACAGCGTCTAGGAAAGCAGTGGGTGATGAAAACCAAAAAACTATCAGCACTTGGGGTAAATAACTCAAAATAGAAGTGAGATCATAAATAGTTCACAGAAAGCAATTGTATGCTACCAAACATTCAATACCTTTCTTTATACACACAAGAATACACAGTAGAAAAAGATTTACCTAAAATGTGTTTGACAGATACCTACAATTTACAATAATACAGTGAAAAAACCACCCTAATCCCCCAACCCCCAGAGATGTAAAAAGGCTGTAGAAGGGCGCATTTTCCTCACAAAAAACTATTCCATCCGCGATATCTATTTATAGTGAATACCGTATATTCACACACAATACAAATGTAGATGTCACATAATATAATACTCTCCAAGAGAGAAAAGATAATGACAACAGTAAATTTAATAAATAATGTGTCACAATGGGGAAAAAATTTGTCATCAATATACGAAGGTATTAGGACCTTACTTAAAAAAAAAAAAAAAAAAAAAAATCATCTACGTGGTCAACATGATATTTTTCACAAGTAAATTTCAAGTTCAGTATTTATGAATCTTGATCATAAGCCATAAAAAAAAATGCACAACTCTCCTCTGCAAGTTCTTGCAAAACCTAAATGACAAATGTGAGCAGCAGCAGAAATAAAATATACATATGGCAAACCAGCATAACTTTCTAACTAATGCTGGGATATATCCTTCCAAATGATAATCGAACTCAAATTACAATAATATTCCCAATTCACAGAAGTTTCAATTTCATATGAAAGTGGATATGGCAAAAAAGGATCATTTGATCCATTCAAAATCCATTTTGGTACATACTCCATAAAATCAGTAAAATGAGGTCTGAGAGTAAAAAAAATCCCGCACGTTGCATGTACTGTACATTCTTTGATGTCACTTTAATGCAATGTACATTGTATATCCATGACTTCATATACTAAGAACTCACTGTGCATACTGCATACACAGATTGCGATTTTACTGTACACCGTCTTCTTTATGGAAGTTCCCCTGAAACTTAATAGAACAAAGCATTACTTGAAAGAAATATGAAACTTCCACCAAAATTAATCTACAATGAATAAGGTTGTTTTCCTCACATTTGCATTGAATATAATCAAGCTGTCGCAAAATGAGTTAATCTATTGGGTAAGCAGCTGACAAGGCAAAGACAAAAGTTTTCATTTCCATCATAAAAGATTTCAAAGGAGAGATGAACTTAAAATCAAAAGCCAAGGATTTCAGACACAATTAGTGCAAGGTATAAGAAACCTTTCATATAACGATGATAACTCACTTCATGATGTTGCTCACAAGTACAGAGAAAATCAATCAGAGATAACTTGAAATAACCTCAAATGGCCAAAAACCTAAATACAAAATTAAAGAACAAATAATCCTTGAAATTTCTTTCAATATATTTGCTCTCCATAATAACATTAACCACTTAACCAGTGTATTAACCACTAAGTCTATAAAATGGCATATAAATTTTGGCATATCTGATACACTGCCAAGGTATTAAATGAGAAAAAAAAAAATTTCTCACTTTCAAAGGATCCCTCCATACAATCTTATTTCAAGAATTTGCAGCACTTATAGCCAACCTGACAGCTGAAAACTGAAATATTAGAGTAAAGAGAGTTACAGAAACTCAGGATTATATATATATATATATATATATATATATATATATATATATATATATATATATATATATATATATATATATATATATATATATATATATATATATATATATATATATATATATAGTATATATATATTATATATATATATATATATATATATATATATATATATATATATATATATATATATATATATATATATATATATATATAGTAGTCACCCTGGCTCAAGCGGTAGCGTCCGCGACTTTGAGGCGTCAGGTCGAGGGTTTGCGCCCCGTCACGGTCTGAGGTTAGCAAGGTCATGCACTCAGGGTAACGATTACATCTGCCAAAACAAGTCCTTCACAAGGAGGCAACCGTCCTAGCCCTTGGTAGAAAAGAGAGTCGTGACGTAAAACTGGAACAACAAAATATATTATATATATATATATATATATATATATATATATATATATATATATATATATATATATATATATATATATATATATAATAGAGAAGCTCACCTACTTAAGAACAACCGACTTACGAACAAAAACCTACCCATTATCTACCCATGTAATAATGCATGTATTACTATATTGCACTGTACTATTATATTATTATTAATGTACAGTATTAAAATTCATTAATACTGTATACTTTATGCTTTATGTAGTAGCTGAGTGTCTTTAGTCTAGGTACTGTGCAGTACTGCAAATGTATGTACTGAACAGTACTTTTTTTACCTAAACACAACTTACGAATGGATTTCTGGATCATTCTTCGTTTGTAAGTTGGGGTATATATATATATATATATATATATATATATATATATATATATATATATATATATATATATATATATATATATATATATATATATATATATATATATATATATATTATATATATATATAATGCTGAGTTTCTGTAACTCTGTCTACTGTAATATTTCAGTTTTCAGCTGTCAGGTTGACTACAAGAGCTGCAAATTCTTGAAATAAGATTGTAAGGAGGGATATTTTGAAAGTGAGAAATTTTCTTTTTTCTCTCATTTAATACCTTGGCAGTGTATCAGACATGTCAAAATTAAAATGCCATTTTGTAGACCTAGTGGTTTATACACTGGATAAAAGTTGTAAGGATAACGCTCCCCAATTTACGATCACATTACGTTCCAAAAGGCAGTTCGTATCCTAAATTGTTCGAAAGTTGATATTTTGTACGTACAGTACAGTATATGTCTACCAAACATTACTATATCATGTACGTAACAAAATAAGGTTGTGTTAGACCATAATACAATTGTTCTTATCCTAAAGGCACAATAATAAAACATAAAATATAAATTATATCAATAAATTTTAATAACTATTTTTTACCACTGAAACTGGTTAGAACATAATAGTTGTTTTCTTATCATAAAGACCAAATATAATCTAAAACATTTTTTATATTAATAAATTGTAATAATAAAAATATTAATAAACTGTAATAATAATAATAACCTTTGAAGTTTGTAAAGTAGGATTAAGGAGATGGATGAGAAATGGTAAGGTGTTGCAGAGCTACAATGGCAGCGGGTTGTCAATGTTAGCATTGCAGGAGGAGGTGGTGGTGGCTGAGTAAACACTAATGACAGCGTGCTATATGCTACAGTGTTGTGCGCTGTTGGGTAGCAGCCAACAGTTGTACTAGCAGGAGAGGCACGGCCCACAAAAATTTGAACACGGTGTTATATTTGTATTCGTATTATCGCAATTGGTTTTAAATCTGGTTCGTATCTACGGACGTTCGTAAGTTGGGGAGCGCATGTGAGTGTATATATACATGAGAAGAGTCACAATTATTACTTCTTACACTTTTGAACTAAAAATTTAAAAATCTACAGAAAAAAAAATGCCTCTACAAAATATATAAGATACTTAAAACTTTCGGTACCTCACACACAAACAACAAAAGCACAAAACTAAAAGAGTATATGTACACCATCTTCTTAAAATAGTATTGCCAGAAATGTTTATGCAAAAATGTATTACAACTAGAAGATCAAATAAATAGATTTTATACTTTCAGTACCAATACAATATTTGTAATAAATTCAAATCTTTTAGAGCACTCTCTTTGGATAAGGAATACAAATAAAAAGTGCTGAAAAAGGACTAGAAAGGGAAGACCCATCCTACAGATAGTTCAGGGAGTGGGAGCAGATATCTGAGACACAACTGGAGTTTGTCTTAGCTGCTAATCTAGCCTCACTTCAGATTGTCAGAACAGAGAATACACATTTCTAATTTGCAATGCAAGATTTATATAGAATGCACCAGTTTGCTATTTAACTTTAATTCACTACTTACAATAAACGTGCAACTTTATTTAACATACAATATATTAGAAACATAATGCCATTTTATATTGAAAAGTATGTCACATATGAAAATATACAAAGAATTTCAAGTTACAAGCGAGCAATATTTATAGCTACTAAACTTCAATACTGAGTAATTTCTACTACAATTCAGAATATGACAGATGCATTACACCCTGGGATGTTTTTGAAAAGTATGCCAAACTAGCAAAATTTAGAGGGGGTTTAAAACACTTCGATATTATTGCAACAAACTTATTTTCCATGAATCATATGGGAGAACGAGAATTTTAATTCATCAGTATCATGTCCAAATCAAATGATACAAAAATAGTGCCTAAAGCACTAAGAAACCATCTCATGTCATAAACAGTGAGCAAAAGAAAAAATTTCCTCCATAGTAAAAGTCTTGTATTTCACTTGGAAAGTGATTCATCACTCCCAATAAATAAAAAAAAATCACAAAGTTTTCAATGAAGAGTTACAGAGGTAATATATCATTAGTGACTTAATATTCATACTACAGCAAATAAATATAGAACTGAAGAATTTGTGTGTATATATATATATATATATATATATATATATATATATATATATATATATATATATATATATATATATATATATATATATATATATATATATATATATATATATATATATATATATATATATATATATATATATATATATATATATATATATATATATATATATATATATATATATATATATATATATATATATATATATATATATATATATATATATATATATATATATATATATATAATTTCTTGAATGATAACTAACTTAACTTTTATATATACTATATCCAAAAAGATTACCGGCATATAAGTCAACAATATATGCTACGCCCCTTACCAGCTGCATTAATAATTATATACTAGAACGTTATGAATAAAAAATACAGCTTGGATGTGCATATACAAAGCAAATCTAAGAATATCTGAATTTCAAGGAAAATGCTGGTAAAAAATATGGAAAAATTACTCAAACCTGTAGAGGTGAATTAATTAGTTTTCATATCCTTAATTACCTCAATCTTTTTCTTGATGCGAAGATTAATTTCAAAACACACCCATACCATTTACTGCCTTCTAGTGGCTACAATGGATTTGTAAGATGTGACATATGTTAGCATAAAAGAATCTGTCCCAATGGCATGAAAATTAGCAGTAATGGCTACTAATGCTACTATAGATGGCATTGACGGAAACTATCTCGAACATATTCTTGAAATGGAATATGAGATGATTTGAGAGGGTTTGTTAAAATGCAGTTCTAAACTTGCTAATACTCGGTATCTAAAACAACACAGGTTGGACTGCAGGCCGTAGTCAAGACTGAAGAACCTACGTGATGAAACAGAAGTATCATAAACAATATTTGTTCTTCCCTCCTGGAAATATTTCTCTTTTGGGAGTAAAATTTTATATGTAAGACGGAGAGAGATAAATATACACTATAAGCACACAGAGAAAAATTAAAAGCAAATAAGACTCAAAAAATTATCTTATAATACTAGAAAGTAAATACAGTAATAGGGAAATATAAACATAAGCTTTAATAATAAAAAAAGGATCTTTGGCTGTACAACATAAGTAAGAGTGTGCAAGTGAAAAAAAACAAGTTTGTACTAAAAAAAAAAAGCAAAATAATCAGTACAATCACAAAACCAATTCCAAATTACTGATGCCAAGGAGAGTAAATGGGTGTGCATTCAAAACATGTTGGTTAAAGATAATGAAAAACATTAATTTACTGCCTAAAGTTCTAAACTCCCCAAGTACCACTAGCATCATCTGAAAAGAAACACTACCCAGAGACCCCCCTCCAAGGTATTTTTGTACTTTCAGGAAACTCTTCGACATTAACCTAACTTGCATACACTCACATACACACACACATTATTTAAAAGATATACATCAAATTGTATTGTATACATTCTATTCACTGGGTTGAAAAAAAAATAATATATATATAATAGTGCCAAATCAAACAATATTCCAACCGCGGTAATTAAACACAAGTAGCTCTTTACCATGTCATTCGTGACAATCCTTCCATCTAGGTTTTATATTTTTGAAGAGGCACTCATAGCATTTTGTGTTGCTGGCATTCTAAAGTACGTGAGTTCACAGACATCTGCTGTGCAAATATGACTATGAATAGAATAAAAAATAAATAGAAGCTACTTTTTAAGTACATTTCTCTAACAAGAGTTGCCAATGAGCACCAGACAGGAGGAAATTTTGTATATACTGTATTACCGAGACAGATTCACTGAAGTTGCTGAAAACATATTTTGAAGAGTCAGATATTAGCCCTATTTTGGATTATTCATACCGTGATAAAAATAACATTAGATTCCCTTACAACTCTTATGATAATCTTTCTTGAAGTATGAAATAAGGTTACTTTCACCAAAAAAAAAAAAAATCGGGGGAAAGATCTTACTAATATACTATGAAGTTCAGATTTAACCATGATAATAACTTCGGTGCATCTCTAAATTGGGCTCAAAAATATTACCACTGAAAAATAAGAGCAAAAGTAGAAAAACGTGGTAAAATTGATACAAAAACAACCAATGTTCTCTCCTTAAGCAAATTCCCAAGAGTCCTCGGTCATTCAATCAGGATCGACTTCTAGAGATGAGTCTTATATTTCAGTACATTTATAATATGTGGTATCAAATTACAGTGGTGACATTAAAAACAAAATAAATATTCCACAACTGTGGGTACAAGCATCAGGCTTGAATATCTTAAAAACTACTGTGGAAGCTTAAAAGCTTAAGATGCAACCCCTCACCCTGCAAAAAAATGACAAAACCTCTATTTACTTCATTATATTTTCTATCCCGCAGAGAACATCATGTACTGCATACTACTCTTAATTACGAAAAACTAACAGTTCATACTTGCAGTATGTTCTCCTTATATCGCAACAGCAGGATGTTACAGTTTTCAATGATGACATCAAGAGATGAAACTGTCTACATTTATGCTGACTTCTTGAGAAACGCTAGTTTTACCAATATAGCAAAACTTATAATGGTAAATTTTTAAATACTTTCGAGGATATAATTAACAGCTTTGCAATTGCATCAATACCAACATTAACTTGGAAAAGAAAGAAAGAAAGAGAGAGAGAGAGAGAGAGAGAGAGAGAGAGAGAGAGAGAGAGAGAGAGAGAGAGAGAGAGAGAGAGAGAGAGAGAGAGAGAGAGAGAGAGAGAGAGAGAGAGAGAGAGAGAGAAATGTACTCCAGGTTTGATGATGCAATCAGTGCAATAAAAGCAGGTCTGTTACAATTCCCTTCCTTAACTTTTCTATGGGATGATATTTGAACACTTATATCCATATACGTATAACCACATTCACTTCTCTTTGATTATTAATTTCCTTGAAACAGTCATGAGAAAGAAAGAAAATAACAGCTACTCACTACATATAATCAAGACAGTCAAAGGCTTCCTGGTACTCGAACAATACCAAACACTACATACTACAATAATAAAACCTAACAATAAATAGCTTTATCTACAGCAATTTACATTGCTACATACAGAGTTCACAAGCCTATTTTTCTAAATATCCAGTTACCACTGCAATTACGTCTCCTCGACAGAAGTGTGTTTAGCAATCGTGATTTGATCCATCAAACCGAGGGTGTTTCAAGTTTATATCGCTGTACCTGCAGTGGGACAACAACACGAAGGTGGCATTGTTTCTAAGGCAATGAAATGCATAATATTATTCACAGAAACTCGAGCAATATCCTTCCTTGCTGGATAACATCATCGGGTAGCCCAAAATGTATGACGGCTTGCTACTGCTTTCATTCCATCATTGTAAATAAAAATATGACAGCATAACCATAACACAAACCTCGCATTATTTGTGCATGCCTGACTGCTTCATTCCAGCCATGATAGAACCTAACAAATCACACGCTTCAGTTCCACCACCAGCTTTACTAGGAGTCTTTGGCCTACTGGCTGTCACTGTCGATGCTGGTGCTTTGGCCTTTGTAGGAGTTGAAATTTTATCAGGTACAATATTTGTATCTACATCAACATATGTCCTTTCAGCACTCTCTTGCCCATCCATGGGCAATTTTTCCGGCTGAATTTTTTCCGCAGTTTCTACCGCACTTTCCTGTGTACTAGAGCCCATTTCTGTATTAGTTTCAGCTTTAACTTCATCCTTAGCACTTTCAATTTTCACTTCAGATGGAACAACAGGTATGTCACAGTCTATTTTGGCTTTCTTTGCCTCCAGTTCAACAACCGAATCATTTTGAACACTCTTCTCTTTCTCATTCTTTATGTCCGCATTCATTTCTTCAACCGAGGAAGCAGAGTCCATCCTCAACCGTTTCTTGACTTTATCGGTCTCGTCTTTCTCGGGCTTCTCTCTCTTTTTGCTCTTATGCTCGCTCCTCCTTTCTCTGTGATCTTTGTCCTTGTGTTTATCCTTCTCTCTATCTTTGTTTTTATGTTTGTGCTTGTGTTTTTCATGTCTCTCTTTGTCGTGTTTATCTTTCTTATCGTTTTTGTGGCTTTTATGATGCTTGGAGGGTGTTGAGTTCACAGAGGAGCCAGCTTTATCCTTCTTTTCCGGACTCTCAACTTTCACTTGAGTTGTAATTGGGGGAGTATCCTCTTTCCCTTTGTTGGCATTGGGATAATACCTTTTAAGCTGAACATGCCAAGCTGAAATGCATAAAGGGGTGAATTAAAATCACCTTTCCAAACAGAATATAATAAATGAGCAGAAAAGAATTCTGAAGATAAGATCCAGACACATCTTAAGAATACATTATCACT